>JAHWFP010027132.1:2941-15095 GCA_023313725.1 Lithobius niger
TGAGAGTAAATTTATTCACAAGGGCTTCGTGTTCTCGTCGAAGATCGGCTAGCGCAGCAGCATAGTTTTCATTTCCTCCATCGCAGCGTGCGGGAACGGTAGGTTGAGGAGAGCTGACAGTGGCGGCCATATTGTTTTGCTCGCGGGCAGCTCGACAGACGACTTCACTCTGCTCTATGGGGGGTCGTGGAAGGTCATCAGCCGAGCGGGGATTGTTTACATTTTCACGAAACAAAAGCAAAAGTTGTTGACGCTTGAAAGATGCTGGTGCGTGGACGCCCCGATCTTTTAGCTTACCCCGAATGTCTGCCGCTGTCCAATTATCGGGATTTTCAGGATCAAGATTAGTTCTTGAAGCACGAATCGCTGGCCTACCTCGGCGAGCAGGCTGCGACTGCGAAGCTGATTGTTGCGGCTGCTTGGCACTCGATCGACGATTCATTGCCCAAAATAAATAAAGGACTTCCGTTAAAAGTCACCAGTTCTTACGCCAACGACGATGCCATAGATGTCATAGTTGGAAAACGCCGATCTCCGCGTCGGTCACACAAAGGGTCATAAAACGCGTGACAAGAGGGCAAGAGGTCGTGAAGGTCAAGTAACGAAAAGTCAAGTTGCAAGGAGTTGTGATAGCTAAAGGGAGTCACTTTTTTCACCCAGTCCGAAGAAAAGCACTAACTGGAGGCACTTAAAGAACGAATAAAAACTGACCCAAGAGTTTTTTCCGGCGCTGATGCCAAAATCCGAGCAAAACAAACAAGCTGACTTGCGAGTAGCTTTGGTGGTGGCCGCAACACTGGCGCATGTGCAGAACGCAGATTACAAAAAAATTTCACATGTCGTACATTTTGCAGACAGTCGTTATATACACTATTTGAAAACTGAGAAGTACAGGATTTTCAAATAGTGTATATAACGACTGTCTGCAAAATGGACGACATGTGAAAGTTCTTTGTAATCTGAAGTAGTAGTTTGGTGGCCTGAGGAAGGTGACAGACTCACAAGTAACTTTACTGGTGATATCACCGAAAATTTGCCTGTAGTGTAACTTCTGACTGGGAATTTGTGTTGCAATTATTGTTATAAACCATCACTTTTTCAAGGATTGTTGCCTTTGTCTCAAAAATAGCTTTGTTATAATAATAATAATATAATAATATAGGTTTGTTGCAAATGCAACCGGAGCGACAAGGACCGGGTGGTCACTGACTGCCGTCCGATGTTAAAACTAAAAAAAAAAAATTTTTTAATTTAAAAGTTTAAAACAAGACGGTGGCTCGGCTGCAGAGGAAGGGTTGATGGTATTGGGTTGGGGTCACGAATGCCTTATCACCAAGGTTAGACCTACCAGGGACACAATGGTCCCCGATGGCATCGCCAAACGTGAGGGACAATTGAGGGGAAAAGCCGGGTAACGTTGCCAATGTTTCTTTAAAAAATAATAAAATAATGCTTCGTAATTTATAGCTTGGCTAAGACCAATTGTCAATCTTCGTAACGATAATAAAAATAATAAAACAATGAAATGCATGAAACTGGTGTAGTGAAAGTTAAAAACTGAAGTGGGAAGTAAAACTAGAACTATTTACAATTTTTAAAAAATGTATATAATAATAAAAAAAACCCGGAGCCAACCTGCAATGTTGCGTGGCAAGACGGTTTGAAATTTTAAAAAAATACAAATTTCCACAATGTGTGGAAGTTGTCCGGAAGGGTTGTGAGCACTGATACCGTACCTAAAATGCTGAGGGGGAGGTAAAAGTAGATCTTAAAGTGGGCGTTTGAGAAATGCCTGCAAGTTTTCTGTGAGTAGCATTCTACGGAAGCCACTCTCCGTGGGCATGCAAACCGTCTCGGAACTAAGGGCATTCCAAACAGGGACAACTCGCACAGCAAAGAAATATTTTCGACAATCAAGACGTGAGCCCTGAACCGCTAGTCTCCAAGCATGGCCCCGAGTACAATAAACGCGTGGTGCCGGTTCGAAAAATGGTAAATCAACGTCGATTAACCCATGTAGTATTTTGTACGTCAACATTAAATCAAAACGAAGTCTGCGCAACTCGAGCAGTTCTAAACCCACTCTGGAAAGGCGTACAAGATGGTTTACCCCACGGAGACCCGGCAAACTCCGAGTAAATTTACGCTGGACCGACTCAATATGATCAATGTCCCCAGCCAAATAAGGGGACCAAACTGGAGTCGCATATTCCAAAAAGGGGCGCACGAAAACACGGAAGGCCCAACATTTAGTCGCCGAATTTCCCGACGTAAAACACCTATTCACAACTGCCAGACGGCGAAATGCCAACGCACTAACCTTACGGCAATGCAAGGACGATTTTAAGTCCTGTGAGAACCACACGCCTAGGTCTCTAATCTCCGAAACGGAAGGTAGTGCTTCAGAAGCCAAGAAATAGTTTAAATTTAGATTTTGTGTGCCCACATGGAAGGACTGACACTTTTGGATGGATAGTGGCAACTGCCAACACGACGACCAACTGACGACATTTGCAATTTCCACTTCCAGTTCAATGGACTGTGAAGGAGAAATGTTTTCTACACCAATCTTTACATCATCAGCAAACTTGAAACCAAAACTACACGAATTATCAAAATAGAGGTCATTTATATAGATCACAAATAGAACAGGTCCAAGAACTGACCCCTGCGGAACCCCACAAGGGACCAGTGCCTCAGTAGAAAGTGATTTTTCTACAATTACCTTTTGGTAACGGTTATTTAGGAAGGCAGCAAGCCAGGTCCACAGTGGCCCGGTAATACCACACCCATTTAGCTTTAATAGAAGCTTGCGGTGAATAACGGACTCAAAGGCCTTTTTGAAATCAAAATAAATATTGTCACATGGTGCCCCTGCAGCCAGTGCACTGGTCCAACGATCAAGCACTGTCAGCAGCTGATGTGTAGTGGACCTACCGGGAAGAAAACCAAACTGGTCCTGTCGAACAATGGCAAATTTCTTCAAATAACCGAAGAGTGTGTCTCGAATGATGGACTCCATTACCTTACAGGCAACACATGTCAAGGAAATAGGTCGATAATTGAGTGGGTCGGAGGGGGAACCCTTCTTAAAGACCGGGACCACAATTGCTCCGCTCCAACAAGATGGAAGTTTTCCCTGATCAAAAGATAGAGTAAACAACATGGACAAGGGATAGCTAATTTCCGAAACAATTTGTTTGAGCAGGAAAGAAGAAAAACCGTCTGGACCACACGAACGGCTTGTTTTCATTTTTTTTATAGCCTGTAAAACTTTGATTTCAGTGAAGCAAACCCTAGAGCAATTTTCAATATGGTTAGTGTTCTGGGGTATGGGCAAAGAAGTACTTCCATCGTCCTCAATAACATTTGAGGAAAAAATTTTACTAAAAACTTCTGCCTTCGCAAGGTTTTCAGTCACAAAACTGTTATTGATCTTTAAAGGCGGTAGTGAGCGCGTTGTATTTGTTTTTTGACGGTAAAACTTGAAAAGAGCTGCCGGCGTTCCACCACGAATAGCCTTCTCCTCCTCAAGTTTGTTCCACATTTCAACAGAGCTTGCATAAAGCCTCCTCTGGGTGTTGTATTCAAGTAATGTGTTTTGGTCCGGACTGGCCTTATACCGTTTCCACAGCAAAAGTTTGCGACGTTTTGCTTTAGCGATAATAGAAGGAAGGACTCTTCGAGGTTTCGTGGAGCGATACCTCATAGCTTTACGGCACAGATTTATGTGACTATTCAGAATACTCTCGAAACAGGACCAAGCCTTTTCAATTGTTGGATGGACTGAGAAAATTAAATCGTCCCAGTAAAGACCCGTCAATGATGCCTTAAGTTTTAAAAAATCAATTTTACCCTCAGGGATGAATTTTTTCCGTTTCTAAAAGTTCTTGGGCCTGTCAAAGTCACATTTACCTTAAAAGACACCACACAATGGTCACTGTTTCCAAAACGAGGACCAACGTAAAGGTCATAAACCAACCTATCATCATGGGTGAAAATGAGGTCTAGAATGTTATTTCCACGTGTTGGCCTATCCATCAATTGGTTAAAACCAAGTGGCGCAAGAAGTTCAAGGAAAAGACAGTGATGAGGGTCGCTGGCACAGTCCCGCTCCCAGTCCACTGAAGAAAGATTAAAATCGCCAAGGAGGATGTTCGAATGGTTCAAGTTTTCAGAGCAAGAAATAAACTGACAAATATTTGTGACATAATCGTCATTTCGGCTGTCCGGCAGGTAACAAAGGACAAAAGTAAGCTTAAAATCAGGAATGGAAATAACCATTCCCTCAGACACCAAGCACACATCAATCAACACAGCAGGGATTTCAGCGCGGTGAAGAATTAAAACACCCCCCCCCCCCTGCTACCCCGATCACGTCTTACAACCCTGTACAAATCCAAATCGGCAACCATCGCATCAGTGATATCCTGGTGAAGCCAGGACTCAACCACAAAGACCAAATCATAATGCCCCCCACACAGCAAGACCCGAAAGCAGCCAATGTTACTTACAACACTACGTGCATTTAACAAAATACAATTAAGCCCAGACAACATAGATGCACAACTTTGGGAATTAGTGGACTCATCAATGGGGATTTCCCCAATTACTGGTAAAAAATTCCAACGGAGCATGGATAGACCACATCTCATGCTCTAATTGCGATCTACCCCGGCTGGTCAGGTGCACCCTGTCTCTAGCAAGCAATGTATGGTCCTTAAGGATGGCACTATCAATTGACACAAAGGAAAAATTATTTGCGACGCATAGCTTTCGAAGAAGGGAATTTGTGTGAATAATCAGCATATCCAGTTCTCGGTTTGAATTTCCAAGTCTCGGAAAAAGACCAATCAGTGTGATTTTAGCTTTGGGGCAAGCAATCCTCAAAGATAGTGCAAAGTCAGACAGATATGACACAATTCGGTTTGGAGGGTCTTCACCTACATTATTTGCCCCCGCACAAATTATGAAGGAATCACTTCTAACACAAATCTTTAAAATTTTCTGCAGTTTTGTTTGCAGGCCCTGTACCTTCAATCCTGGGAACGTCCACGTTTTGGATGACGGATGGCTGCTACCCCTGAGGTTTCTCACATTTGAGTCACCAATGATGGTTGATTGTGTTATCCAATTTACCTCATGGGCTGGATGTGCGCTTTGAGGCTGGGCACAAGTATCGCCACCGTCGGTGGCTTGATTTAAGTCTGGCAGAACTGCTGCATTTTTGATTTTGTTTTTCAGATTACACAGGGATGACACGTTTGGCTCAATGTCAGTTGTAACAAGCTTCGATGGAGTTATGGAGTAATGGTCAGGAGTTTTAGAGTTTAGGTTTTCAGGTAGATGTACGTCAGGATCTTGTCTTGGTTTGGTGCTGTGCCCTTTACGTCCTCCTCTTCGTCAAAAAGTTATATTCTTGTGCATGGCTGGAGCAATATTTATTTGTTGTTCATTTACATTTTTTGGTGGGGAGATGCCGCTACAAGTCACGCTATCAACATGTGCCGAAAGAAGTGAAAGGTTACCATTTTTTGTTAAATTTAGTTTAACTGTTAAATCTGATAAGCTAGGCGATTCAGTCACAGCACACGAGTTTGAGGCCACAGTTACCTTTTCGGAATGATTTTCCCTTTCACCATGCATTTTACTTGCCAGCTTTGCACAAAAGACCTCACCATCTGCCTCAATCCTCGCACCAAGCCTCGAAAACAAATCCTCGGCATATTCCTGTAAGATCTCTTTTTGTTTAGTAAAAAAGTCCGATGTCCAAGACTCAAAACTGGATTTGAAAACTGCGAATTTGGACTCAAGAGCACGTGTGATATGCTCCGCAACCTTGTCTACCTTAACGCTGATCTCGGCCAAGTCCACGTCTTTTTCCAAACTGAAATCTTCTAATTTATTTAAAAGTCTCGAAGAAAGATCATGCAGGGCAGGGAGTCCCGTGTGGTCGCAACCTTCAATTTCTTTGCCGGCGGTATTTGGAGATCTCAAGTCCGATGCCGAAAATGGTGTGCTCCTAGTTTGCATAAGCGCCAATGATGGCGATTGGATGGAATCAAAGAATATTGTTTTGCATCTACTGTCACGAGTGCACTTCCGTGATTCAGAACTATTATGTACTCTTGCTGCTTGGTTGTAACTTGAGTGCAAAAAATTCTCCATAGTTATGTGTAAAAGGGAGAAAGAAAAAAAGAAACACACACAAGAAAAATTTAAAATAATGGTCTTGATGATACCAGTAGACAATTAAAAAACTTTTGTGCGAAAAAAAAATTTTCAAACACCACGGACCTCCGGCGAGACTCGAACCAGCACCAATATGTGTCCAAGATGGCGACTCCCAGGAGAAATCAAAACAACACCGCAACCGCCCGCACAAAATGGTCCTCACGAAGCACAACACGGTCACAGCAACAAACCGATGGCCCCGCAGCACACGCTGAAGCTTCACAAAACGCCACCACACCACAACAAACGCGACAGAGGCAATATTATCGGAGAAAAGTCAATCTCAATCGGAGCACGAAAACCACGTCTTACCCCACGCTCTCTCTATTATCGGTATTATATCGCTATTATATCGCCATTATTATAACCAGTTTATTGTAAGAGCTATTGTTTTAATGGGAATTAACTGTAATTTGATAGGGTAGTAACAAGAAAGCTGCTGATTAAGTCATTGTGTACAAAATGGTCTTCCAGTTTTAAGAAATAATTCGAAGAATAATTCGACATTTTTACATGAACTCAATACTTCAAAGTAAAAAAAAAAACAGCAACCAGTTTTAAGAACGTGCTTAACTGTCTACACTACTGCATTTAACTTCACACCACAAGAAAGCTCTCGAGAAGATAAATTTGGCATCATCAAAATCGGTCAAAAATTGCTAAAATTTTCACCAGAATCAAGTTTTTTGAGTCCCAACACAATAAAATGTCAGGGGCACATTTTCAGTGGATGTAAATTTGGCACTCCAATCTTCCACCTTTTTCAGGCAGAAGGCAGTCAACAAGCGAAGAACACTGGAGATACATGGTGGAGAAAATAAAAATTTCCCTCAGTAGCTTCCTTTTACGAGTTGCTGCAGACGATGGCTCCATCTCAGTTGTTCTGGTGTTTGTTGCCTATTGACTGCATTGTGTCATATTCAAGTGTCATATTTCCATCCACAGAAAATGTGCCCCTTACACCTTTTTAGTGTTTGGACTGGACATTTGTTTATGTGTAAGTGATATTTTCATCTCTAAAAAGCCGAAGTAAATGATGAATCTCGCCGTTTTTCTTAATTTTTCGAGTGTCATGAGAACAACATGAAGAGTTGCGAATAAAAGATGCGAACTGGGTTAGGGTGGAATTTTGTAAGCATCACACAACCGTTAAGTGTGCCATATCACACCATGCTGTATAATTTGTACAACAAGATGTCTACATTGCGAAGTTTCTTGTCAACCTGGATCCTCTATCGCATTATCAGTCTTCTTAAGTTTAATGCCCCAAGATGATGCAATGATCATATTCAACACTGAATGAGGACACTTTTACGACAAAACCGGTTTAAGACTAGCATGCATCCACACAATCTCGTGCCCTGACAAATGCACGGTCCGTAGATTTATAATCCGTGTCCACAAAATTAATTTTTCAACACCAGCACAAACTAAAATTTAATTTACCCAAGAAATTTATTTAAACTAACCACATTTTACCTGCAAAACAACAAGAGTGCAACTGATGATTTGGGGGTCGCCAGCTCTCAAAGCAATTTCCAAGACATCCAAAACACGACGAAAATGAACGAGATTGACTAGTTTCTGTTGGCACAAAACTGAACCAGCTGGCGTATTGAGAAGATCGCAAGTAATCTGATGAAAGCATTTGCTACCGACGTGTTGCATTAACAAACGGATTACTTCTGGTAAAGTACACCGAACATCTGAAACACATAAAAATTGGTCACACATTTCTAGTTTTAACTGCAAGAGTGCAAACCAATGGCTGGAAAAAAACTAACAATATGCTAAATATAGAGAACAATGTCACAGAGGGACAGATTAGCGTAACATTATATTAGCATCTACTAGCAAACCACGCAAATTAACACCTGTTTATTAAGGATGGGTCGGTAGCCGAAACCGAATTTTCGTTTTTTTACTAGATACTGAAACCGATTCGGATTTTGTATCGGTTTTTCGTACGGTGTTCAAAAAACACATTTATTTGGTCACATGCAAATGACAACAGTACACTTGACCAGGATTAATAATCTAATCACATTCGTAATTCAGTAGCACAGTTAAAAAAAACATAAAAAGAACAATATTAATAATAAAAGACCACTTTTACATTTGCTGAAGTAATTTTTAGCATTATTTACCCCCAAAACACGAGCAATACGGTACGTTTTGACAGGCGCTAAGGAAAAGGATTTGGGACTTTGCTTCATCTGATTGAATTTACAAATAATTAAAAATAAAAAGGACGTTTAAAATTCTCGTTCAACTTTCGTTTCAACATTTCAAAAATGACGTTCTGTGTTCCTACGTGTTATGACGGCAATATTTCGCAGGAGTATTAGAACATTACAACGACAGGGTGATATTAAAATATTAAGTATCACCCTAGAAAGATAGTACATATATCTCAGGAATCAGGCTAATAAAGATAAACTTTTAATTTTCACAATAAATTGACAAAAACTAATTTGGGAGAGCATGTGGGTCCCAAATGAGGTCATAGGCAGGGCTGCCAACAACGAGATTTTACGGGCCAGCCTAGAAGTTTCCCTTTATCAGTTGGTTCATATCTTGAAGCCCAGAATTCATCCCTGATCGCTATCACATTTTAATCCTCCTAGAGGAAATTACTAAGTTGGGTGAGAAATGACCTTCATTTTTATCACTACAAGTTTACTCCAATGAAATGCATGTGTGTATTTAATTAATTAATATTTAACTACAGTAATTTATATGTACGCAAAGTAAGGCTGTATCAATCACTTAGTTATTTGTCAACCAATAACTTTTGATGCATTTGCAATAGCCTAATAGCTAAGTAAATGCTGGGGTTTTAAAGTACATCTTCAGAATAACTTGAACACGCTATCCACACTTTGCTTTAAGTCTTCCAGTAGCGGATCCAAGATGTGAAATTATAAGAGGGACGATTTCACATCAGTTGGGAGTCGAGAACACCATTTGTTGGCAGTGGTGTCAGCGTCAGATTGTCAGATTTCAGAGCATGGCGGGGGGGGGGGGGGGCGAGTAGCAGAATCCCTGAAGGAGATGACATACAAGAAACTTTTACTATATTTGAAAACTTCTGCAAAGCTCTTTTGTCATAGTTTATGATTTGTAAACAACGATTATTTTTAACCCACCTATTTCTATTTCGACTAAAACTTTTAGGCATAATAAAGCTACTTATAGAGGTTTGTTAACGTTTTTTGTTCGATGCTTTTTGTCATGATGGACACAAGAGCATGCATCGATGGGTTTCCAATGCTGTGAAATGAAAACACAGCGCTTGGCAGGAAAGCCCATGCACGTAATTGTCTTCAAACTGTTCTTCTATCATAAAAATTGAGAAACCTTTTGGAAACAATAAAGTTAAGAAAGTAACAGAGTAGGTAGCATAATAATTATGCTAGCCTACTACATCAAATCGTATTACTAAGATTTAAGCCATCTGTGAAGTCAATGGTATTTACACAGCTCATTATGGGTGGTGGATGTATCAGTTATAAAGGTTTTAGTGGGTGATTGCTATAACAGCCTCACTTTGGATCCACACCTGATACCTTCTCAAAAGGTGTGCTTCAGAAGGTTTACGAAAAGTTCAAGTTTCAGAAATTATTACAACAATATAAAATGTCATCTTCAGGTTGTTAAGATTTCCATTGGTTTCTGAAGTATTTTAGTTAAAAAAGCAACACTAGACGACAAGACAATTCAGTTAAAAAAAAATAGTGTGTACCTTCAGGCATCTGCTGACGTGAAGTGTCAGTTCCAAGACGCAGGCTTACGTGATGACTAGCTTGATGACCAGGGTTGTAAAATTGGTCAATCCAATGATTAGAACAGCTCCAGATCATGTTGTTTAAAGCATCATAGCAAAGACCTGGAATGATAGTCATCAATTATAACTCAGCAGTGCATACCAGGGTACTTAATGTAAATTCTATACTTTCCAAACACTTACCGAGACTTTGCAAAGGGGCTCCTCTAGCAAGCGCACAGGCAGGAGCATCAACGAGATCACTACGACTGTTATACTGGCCATCAGATACATTAAAGCAAACATTGATGGTAAGAGCTAAAACAAAGCGACGAGCCAGGTTTAAGGTTTTTTTTCCGTAAGTTTGTTTTCGGTAAAATGTACAAAACATTAAGGTGTGTTCGGACCTTGGGATCGACCTAATCTGAACCGGATCTGAAGCCGGATCTTTAGGGTTCGGATTTGATTCGAATTCGGCAAAATTTTTAATGTCTGGGCGATTTTTCAATAACTTTGCTAATTTTTGGCCGCTTTCGTCATTCCAATATACCATTCGAAGTGTTTTTTCACCAGCTTTCCAATGGAGCTAATTTAAAATTGCTAGCATAAACTGTTCAGAAGTTATCAGGGAAAAACCAATGAACAAGTTACAAAAATGTGTACTCAAGTCTTTAAATTTTACTCACTTTGCTACTTTACTCAGCTAGAGAGCAAATTTAGTCTGCATAAAAAGCAAAGGGCTGAAGAATCAACAAAGGTTTATTTTGGATTCAGTTAGGATCCGGATCCGATTCACCAAATCTTGTAAATTATCCGGACCCGATCCGGATTTGATAAAAGTAGATTTGGGCAATCCCTAGTGCTTACAGCCTGAAGAAGACAAACGGACTGTTATTCTCCTTCGGTTCGTCGAAAATTTATGATACTGTCTAGTGTCTGGAGTAATGATTTTTGAAATTGTGCGTCATTAGTAATGATAACATACAGTAAATTTAGGTTACATGATAGGGCCTAATAAAAAAAAAACAAAGTGCTTTTTGATAGCAAGTTAATAGCTGCACCGAAACTACTTTTTGTTTATCTGATAAAGATGCTGACAGTTATTTTTTTTGTAAAAAAAAAAAAGAGGGCCAAGCAAACCTTGGCCTAACCAACTAGAGTTGGAGCGAAAGGACACTGCTTATGAAAGATATTCAGTTTTCGGACTTCGTCAATAAATTTCTTGCTCTTAAGTTGCCTTTTTTGGGACTTATTTTTGGTTTTCGTAACAAAATAAAACTTCAGAACGACTTCAGCTACGGGCTTGAAATTCTCACCATTTGAACCTCTCGAAAAAGGCTAGAAATGTGCATCTGAACGTCAAAATCGGTCAATTTTTAGCGAATTATCACAAAATATGAGGTTATCTAATACCGTCAGCCAATACCAATCCTATCTGAAACTGCGGTGTGGAAAGCATACTGGTATCAGTATCGGTGCACTCTTTCAAGTGCTAATATGTTGCCATTCAGTGCACTGCTTGGATCTTTTCGGAACACATTTCGAGTTACAACACTACTTTAAAAAAAGAAGTTTAGCCATTAAGAAATCTTCAAATTTAAGGCAGCCAAACACTTTCACTTAATAAGGCATCATCAGGGCTAAAAGGGAAAATAAAACCAAATAAAAATTTTTCCAAAGCGTTTAAACATAAACACGCTCTCCCACATTCTGTATACATACAAAAAATGTGAACAATCCACACCCACTTTTCATCTTGTCAAGTGCATAACATTGGTTTGCTTTGAATGGCTGAAACTTCTATTTTACTTCAAGACATCATGAACACATAACTTTTAACACGACTTTTACCATTTGAACACTAAATGAGTCGCAATGGGACTGCATTAAGCATACCTCGAAGACTTGCTAAGTTGGAACCGCTCCCAAAAAGAGACCGTGCCGTTGAATTGCTACCACTGCCCGGTGCGGAAGAAAGCATCACAATTGAGTTTCCGCACGTGTATAACGGCGCACGGGCAAGATTCTTTAAAGGTAACCCAGTGCTTGTGTTGGCTAAAATAGAACAAAAATAACCAGCACTTGAAAAAAAAATATTTAAAGACCTATGACAAGGGCGATACGAATACGGTATCAGCAAGCGAAGTAGCAGAA
>JAHWFP010027133.1:0-11696 GCA_023313725.1 Lithobius niger
AACGCGACGGATGGTGCCATCCAAAGTCAGTCGATAAACTGTGCCTCACGCATGCTCAGAATTCCGTAAAAATCAACCTCCTTTGCGATTAGTTATCTCGCACAATCCCTCAGTCGCATTCTAGATTATGTCACTTCCGTAGAACGGACATGTTTTGAACGAAAGGTGAAAAAAAAATGTAGCATATAAACTGCCCGCGGCCTATCTTGCGTTCGCCCCAGACCGAACACAGATAATCGATTGTATATTTTTGGTAGCAGAGTGCCTTGTTGATATCCAAGGTGGTTACAAAAACAATGGCGGCCGTCGATTAAAGCGGCCGTCGAACATCTGCTACGTAATAAATGTGTACAAGCAAGGATTAAAGTAATTCGTTGAACACTTAACTCTCGTTCTGCCTTTGGATTGATGTATTATAGCTCTATCGAGTGTTCCCTGTTTTGGCAGTACCAAACTGTGCGCAGCAGCGGACGTTTTTTTTTTGCACACGTGTGGTGATTTCGGAAGAAGCTGTCAGGAAAGCCATCGAACTCCATTTTTTCCAAAAAAAAAGTGATTCAACTCGTTTTGCACTTATGCTCTTCAGTTCAGGGTCGTACTGGTCATAGGGCCAAAGACTATGCGATCGGACTCGTGTGCCACTGGTACTTTAAGTAGCAATGGCACACGGGCCCAGTCGCAAAGTCGTAAGAACCCCGTAATTTATATAGTTACAAGTGACATTTTTGTTGTTGTTAAATTGTTCTCTTCGTTTAAATTTCCTCGTCAGCCTTAAATTTGGTAGGATCATTTTAATAACGGGCTTCAAGTGCCTAGATTAGACTTGCACAGTTTTAATTGCAAATGCTAATTCGACCCACCTGACTTCCGTGGATTGTTTTTTTTTTTTTTTTTTTTTTTTTGGGTGGCGACCCCTTTAAGACCACATGGCACACGGACCTCCAAAGCTGCCAGTCCGGTCCTATGCCAGTTACTCAGATTTTACCAGTCAGAGTTAAATTTTTCATCTGGGAACTGTCTTTTTCGCGATTATTATATCATATCAAAAACCAAAACTGGTAAAAGGGGCCGCCAATTCCAAATGGTTCGGCCCTTCAAAGGAATGTGATATCAACGCACCAAAACATTCGCCAAGTTAATCGCACTGCTTAATAGTTCGAAGGTTAAATGAAAACTAGAACATTGCTACTTTCGGTAGCAATGTCAAGTTTTCATTTAACGTCCAAAGTATTATTCGGTGCGATTAAGTTGGCGAATGTTTTGTGTGTTGATATCACTTTTTTGAAGGGCCGAACCATTCGAAACTTGGCGGCCGCTTTTACCAGTTTTGGTTTTTGATATGATATCACTCTTTTTTTTTTAATTGTGTATTCACTCTACTACACTATAGTTTGTTCCACATTATGTTTTCAGAAAATTGACTGGACGACGACTCGTTTCCTTGCACTAAGAGTGAAAAAACATGTGGATATCACAATTTGTAACTTTGTTGATACTGTTAAAGTTTACAAATGGGATGTTTACGGATTTTTTGCACTCGTAGTGGAAGAAAACGTGGCGTCATACAGTCAGTTTTCTGAAAACATAATGTGGAACAAAGTATACCGTGCAGATGTGTAATAAAGTGCCACGTCAACAAGAAATTAGTTTTCACAATTTGATACTACCTTTTGCCTATAGGCCAAACCATTCTCAACTTAGTCATCCCTTTATAGGTTTTTGGTTTGGTTTTAATTTTGTTGTAATTTGTTTTATTTAGTTAGATTTGGTGTGTTGATATCACTCCTTTGAAGGACCGAACCACTCTCGACTTGGTGGCCTCTTCACCAATTTTTGGCTTTGTTTAGTTTGCTTTGTTTTTACAGATGGTTTATTTTTCGTGAATTGGACGTGAATAACATTTCTTTGTAACGTTGTTTAGATTTTTCGTGATACACTAGTGTGTGTCTAGGCACGCACTTCAATATACACGTTGTCATTGTCCGAACTTTGGCCGTCCAATGAGAGACGATGCCGACAATACTAACAATGGTTATAACAATATTTTCGTACTTACGCCCCCAGGCTCCAAACCATAAAAGGTACGCAGTTCGTATTGTACTGCACCCATTCGTCTAATTTCATAGCTGAAAGTCTTCCCGTTATCTCGGAATCGATGAATAATCACCCTATGGGATTTAACGTGGGGATGAGCGGACTAGCTAGCTGGTAGTTCCCCATTTTCATCGTTATTGAGGGTCAGATTTTGCATTGAAAGCACCTTAGCTGGCATTCCTACACGAGTTAAGTTTTGTCAGGTGGGTCATTGCTCTCGATTTCAACACAATTTAATCTTTTGTACCGCATTATTTTTCCCCAAGTACCTGAAATGTGCCCAACTATGCTTCAAAATATAAGACACTGACGCTATGGCGTCGTGCTGCAATGGTTTACAACCTCGACAATTGAATTGTTGTGATGTTTGTTGCCTAACTTGGCGGACACACTAGCGTGTGTCTAGATGTGGCTTCTTTCCAAAGCTTTTATTAAATTAAATTAACGGACGGAAGCACGCTTCCATAACCGGTCCGTAACAAAACATGCAACAAAATCATTTTTAACATTAAATCATGTTGTCATGTCTCTTCCAACGGCTGGTTGAAGGCGGTGTCCTTAGGCTTAGTTATTTTACCGCACCTTTTTTTTTTTTCTCTTTAGTTTTGCTTTACCGTGATTTTGTTTCCTGGACATTTTTTCCTACATTCACAATAAATAAATAAATAAATATGACATAATTTATTGTGTACGCGGTTTATCTTGAGTCCTGCATGTATTTTATGAGCGGCTACGTTTTCCTGGAGTGGGCGGCATTAATCGATGGCCGCCATTGTTTTTGTAACCATCTCGGATTTCAACAAGGGACTCTGCTACCAAAAACATACAATTGATTATCTGTGCCGTTCTGGGACGAACTCAAGATAGGCTGCGGACACTATAATAGTCAAGTATGTTTTCGAGAATGGAAAAAAAAATCGTAAAGTAAGTAGCAAACTTAATATCTTCTTTTTAGGACAAGTGTTAGTGGATGATAACCATCTCTTCCCGATTACATGTTACCAATTTGCATGTTAATAAATTATATCTTATCTTAAGGAGAACAGGTGTCCATTTTAAGTTGCAGATGAGGGGTATGCTAAAATTATTAGTTGGGGGTTGGGAGAGGGAGCATAAAAATTATTATGTCCCCCAGAAAAAAATTGTAGCTATGGCCCAGATTGCTACATGGCGTCTGGTTTTGAGTGGTGCCAGCCAGTGACGGGTGACCAGGTTGAGTAACGAACGCGCTCGCGTGTGAAAAAGGTCGACAGGGGCCCAAATGATGACCCAACTGAATGAAGCCACAAAGAAAGGCAACGTCTGTCGCATTAAGCTGACGCTGGAGGGCGATGTTTCTGCCACGTGACTCATCTTTCCGACTTCATTGAATCGCGGGAAGAAGACGGTCCGTTGAGACAACTCCTCCCTCCCTCCATTCTTGGCGTTGACAGTAAATGTTAACCCGAAGCTGCTCAAAAAGCTGCCACGCCATTAAGTCAACAACGAGGATACTGGATGGAATTCGTTATGTGCAGGAAGTTGGTTAGGAGTTGTTTTAAATTTTCCAGCCACTAATGAGAAACAATTCTGCAGTTGAAAGATCAAATGTGTGATTCAAAGGAAATGTGACATTTCCTACAACAAATAAGGAGGGCAGCGTTTAAAGGGCAACATCCATTTTGACATGCAACATTTACTTTTGGATCATTTACACAATAACTAAACGCAAGAATTGCGGTAAGACTACGTTACTATGTCCGATACAATTATTTAATTATTGCATCACCAAAACACGACATGGAGACCGCCATTGTTTTGCTGGAACGCGCAGAAATTAATGCCGACTGATGTCACTCTTCGATTTCAAATCGCAGCCGATTGACATAGCTCTATGATGCTTTTGTAAGTGTGCCTCTGTCTGTATAGGGAAAAATACGGTATTATCGTTGTGTCTGATTCGGTTTTAGGAGGGGCGATCTACCGCTCCCACCCTTAACCTTTGGATCCGCGCCTGGTCTCCAATACAACTCCAGGGGGTCGCAACTGGACCAAAAACAATGCATTCGAAACCTTCGCATTCTGCACGCCTTCCGGCGCTTGGCCGCAAAGAAAAACGACATTTGGACTCTAGTCGTTTAAGCTTTGCTTGCGGCCAAACAAAGATTAAATGACTTGAGGCCAAACGTCGTACCAGAGTTCGATTGTGTTGTCACGCCTTGCTCAGCCATTGCCTTGTAACGCCAATATGGCTCCAGCTAACTTCCTGTTCTCGTCTGAATGATATTTGTGAGAGGCCAATCTTACAATCTATTTATTTATTTTATTTACAAAATTATTGTAACGCCCTACAAAGAGCATAACAGCAATTTCAAATTTAAAAAAAAATTAAAAAGAAAGAAGCAACATGGTGACGCCAATGGTCGTCGCCATTCTCGCCTGAACGAGATTCGTGAGATCCACATCCCAATCCCATAATTCATCGTTCCTGCCGTAATTCCCTCCCGTGGTGAGCGACGAAGGCAAAGCACATTTTGTATCAACATTTTATATTAACAAATGTGAAAATGCTGTACATCTTAAAAGCGATACAAACCTCAATTTCTAAAGTAAATAGCTATTGGAATATTTGTTCAAACGTTTTCCTCTAAAGGGAAATATTTAGGAAACTTGTTTTACGTGCAGTTTAACTGAAGCCATGCAAGTCTTTATCTTACTCCTCGGACTAAGGTTTTCAAAAGGTTTTTAATATCATCCTAGGGAAGAGGGGGGGATTGAGGCCTAATGGCGCGTCGACAGCTTGGTCATCAGCGCCAACCTCAGTCACAATGCAGTGGTCCGGGTTGCTACTGCACCACACGTTTCAGAGATATTATTCAAACCCCTAATCTAAATCTTCCTAATCCCCTAATCTAAATCGTCCTGGGGTATAAAGGCGGTTGCCATCCCATAGTCGTAAGCGGAAGTATCATAGCTGAACCGCCTTAAATCGTTAATCTGCTTGTCCGGTTTACCATAATATCGTAGCGTCCTAGGTTCCACCGTTCATATAGCGTCCTGAACTAGTACGGCCTGTTGTCGAACTAGTACCAGTTTTTACTTTTGGAGATATCATGGGTTAAAAATAACTCTGTGTAGGTTTTCCCGTAATAAATTCGCGTGGAAAATATCCCTTGTGCTGCGAATAGTCGAGCATGTGTCAGTTCCCCCAAGCAGCATTCAAATCATTTTAAAGCGCGGAATGCGTATTCTTTCTCAAGCCAAGGCTAACTGACGCAGAAAGTGAGTAATTTATGTCTCATTGACAACGCCTCTTCATGCGCGTTGCCAGGAAGTTGATGCCTGTTAACATCGCTTTGATAAATACGATTTTGGCCCATTCAGTAAGCAGGCTAAAGAAACACTATTACCAAGCTGAATATTAGTATTGTGTTATTCTTGCAACACTATATGCAGTATTCTCAGACGTCCTGAACCAGGTAGGCCTATATGGTATATAGGCCTATATGGTATAGGCCTATACTACACCCAGAGGAAAGTCCTGGGTTTGAGTCCAAGGCCTTGGAATCAGTGATTTCCCCATTGTTAGGAACAAAAGGCATTTATTTTGTACATAGTTTGTTGATTTGTACACCTTAGGCCTAATATGGTATAGGCTTACATCGTATAGGCCTACACTGTATAGGCCTATACCATATAGGCGTACCTGGTTCAGGACTTCTGAGACGTACAGTATACAAGCTTAAATATTTTTTCTTCTTTCTTATTTTTTTTGGTATTTCATTGTTAACAAGTTAGCTACATAAGCAGACGTCTGCAAAACAATCAGCATTCGGCTTTAAGTAGACAACTGGCGTGAAAGTGAGCCTGTGTCATGACGCCTTTATCACATGACTGGGCTAGGCCAATCAGATGAACAGACGGCTACGTTTTCGTTCGCAATGGCCAAGTCATTATGACATCACAACACAGAGCCATCACGCGTCGTTTACGAAACTCAGTAATTACGACCACAGTTAACGGGTTTTCTTTTAAGAACAATTTTTTTTCTAAAGTGCATCCAAAAAGCAAAAAAAACAACACAACTCAGAATCAGAAATTTAATCAGAAAAATGTGGGTTTCTTACAAAACGTTAAGAGGCATCTTGAATAAATAATAAAACTAGCAAATCCCGCAACAATTTCGAATAAATAAAATGCCTTTCGCACGCCTTTGCCGAAACACAAGAAAATGGTCAAATGACAACAAAACACATTAAAAAACACCTCCATAATCAGAAGACGGCAGGCCATAAAACATAATCCAAATCTTCCACGAGGATTTCGTCATAACCTCCTAAAAGTATTGCTTCCATTTGGTGAAGCATTTGGATTCGCTTTCCGATTAACTTCTTGAGCAGCCGCCATTGCGACAAAGCCCGATCAAGGTCAAAGGGATTGCTAAAAAAAATGGTACAAGTAAGGGTTACTGCAGTGAGTAGGAATCAGGAACAAAATAAAAAACAAGAGGAGAGCGTGTGACCCCAAAATTGTTTATTTATTATTTACATAATCACAAATGGTACGGATCCGGACGGATAAGGCCACCTACGCACTGAGCGGCCAGTGGTCGTGGCGGCCAAAAAACACGGCGACGGGCCGCGCGGCCACGTCCGTTTTTCATTGATATTTCTCGATCACGTGGTGAAAAATGAACCCGAAGAAAGTATGGCCGCCCTGTGGCCGCCTGCACGCCGCCCGAGATCCCAGTGGCCGCAGCGACAGGCTGGCAGCTGCGGCCAAGTGCGCGTTGCTACATACACCGTAAGCATTCTCGTTGGCCGCAGCGACCTGGTCGCTGTGTGCACGGTGGCCCTAAACCGTTTACTCTGGTCCTATACCGATTTCGCATTGGTAAATTCAAGTGGTCCTAGCTGTGCCAAGGAGGGCTGGGCACCAATTTATTAACCAATGCGAAATCGGGCCGGCCAGGCCAGGCCGCTATTTCAAGAGCCGGCCCGGCTCACGCCAGGCACGGCCAAGACCGCTTTATTTACCAACGCGAAATCAAATTAGGGACGGAGCCGGCCAGTGCCGCTTAAATCGGAATGGTTTACGAATGGTGCTGTAGTGTAGCGGCAGAAGTGGAATGTGTCAAGTACCATAAACCGACACGTAGCGGTGCTGTAAATTGTGATCAGAGAGCCGTGGAATTAACCAACGCGAAATCGGGCCGGCCAGACAAGCAGTGGCCCCGATCAGCACTGCCCAGCCTGCCCCAGTCCGACCTGGCCGCTTGAATTTACCAATGCGAAATCGGTATTAGTCAGGATAAATTTAAAATGAATAATGTCCTAGCGAGAGTGTATTTCAACAACTTCAGGTCACTTTAAGAAATTTTTCTGAGGTTGATTTTGCCCAACTCAACTCGAAAGCGCCCGGCAGAACGCAACTGCACCGCATGCTCAGGCAGAGAATTCCAGGCTGGGACAACTCGTAAAATAACCCACAAATTTACGCATGTTGAAATTTCAAATCTTTTCTAGAGAATGCCTATCAAGATCTATACCCTAAAATACGCCCTAAGGAAAGGTTTACACAATGCGCTCATAACGCCTCTTGCAGCTATGAAATTTCATCATGGTGTCGATGTAGGCTTGCCGATTGGTTAAGAAACAGTCAATAATGAGAGTTCAGAAACGACATGGGGAAAACTTCCTTGATGAGTAATCCTTTATCTTAATGTCACGGATCGATAAGATTGTACGCGTTCAACTTAACAGTGTCGTATAGGCAGTAATCCAGGTAGCACTACGACCACGGAAATGATACTCCATCATCATACGAGACTTGTAACACAATTTTACCTACGAGAACACGTTGCAAGATCTAAGCCATCAGTTCAGTGCCTTTTCTAATACCAGCACGAATGTGTATGGTCTGTTAGCTACAATGTATTTCAAAACACCAAACAAACTGGAAAAATCTGTCGCTTGTGGGGGACAATTCGGTACGTCCAATACATGAAAACGATGCGCATCAGCAAAGTTTTCCGAAAGTGTTTGTTGAGTGAAGGTGGCGTCGTCTAAAGATGAGACTGATCTGATATTAGTCAATATGCTAGTCACTTTCGTGGCGAGATCAAAAGCGATGTCACCTCCCATGCGCTCAAAAATCTATCGCCTCAGGGTCAGCCTCCTACTGCCCATTGATGTGCGTCCATAATTCCTCAGTCACATTGACGGTGACATCATTTCCACTTTTTGGAATGCTCTATTGAGTTTTGTGAGTTCTGATTGTAGTTTTATGAGGTGCGGAATGATGCTGAGGTACTCGGAAGGTACGCAACAACACGTTGCATGCGTGACATTAAGAGTTGAGCTGCACTGTCTCCGACAAGCAACGGATTTTCGCCAATTTGTTCAGTGGACTTGGAAGGTAGCAACAGTGTGTTTTATTCTTTAGCGTCTATGCATGCCCTTACCGGTCCAGCAACATTTTGAAAGCGGTGTCTTCCCCAATCGGGAACTTCTCAATCATATCCATAGTTTGGAATCTTCCCTCCACTACTGCAACTTGATCCGAAAAGTCTTGCACCAACTTCTTAGCTTTCTCCAACTCAAACGCAAACATGGTCATGTTACATTTTCTACAAAAATAAAAATTATAACGCCCAATAGGTACTCAAGGAATATAATAATAAACTAATTTACCACAGACATGGAAGGATGACAGAAGGGGGAGGTGGGCCCACTAACACTGCTCCTACACTAAGAAGAGGCGATCAACAAGGCAACTAATCATAAGGAGTGGTTTAAACACCTGTTAAGGGGTTCCTCATGGAGAAGTCGGTAAAATCCGCAAGAGTGGAAGACCCAACAGTCTCCTTGCTAAGGCCATTCCAGATCGGAATGACCCGGACTGGAAAGAAGTTACGACGACGGTCCAAATGCGACATGCGGAAAGCCAGTTTCCAGCAATCACTCCGGGTGCACATCAAGCGAGGTACTAAATCAGAGATGGAGTTCCAACAACTCGGGGTCAGTTCGAAGCAGACGTTCACCAAACCCAGGGTTTCTAAACCCTGGTAGACTGTTCGTAAAACGGCGCTGGACTTTCTCAATACGATCGATGTCGCCAGCCGGGTAAGGGGATCAAACTGAAGTGGCATATGTTCAAGGATAAAATGCATGAAGACCTTAAACACCCGGACCTTAGTAGGGATGTCGCTGGAGATAAAACAACGACGTACAATGGCTGATCTAGAATAAACTAAAGCACACATTTTCCTGCAGGTGAAGTCCAGGGAGGAAACTGGGTGTTGGTGCCTATTATGCTGACCAGCCATGGCAATACCTGGGCTTTGTCAGATGGGGCCCAAGAGAGATACATGGTCCACCTTCGTCAACTGCTGACTACTGAACTCCGGACCGTGGCCCATTAACTCCAGACCCACCGTCCAGATACACGGTTCCTGCATATCCAGGAAGAAGATGCATGGGGCAGTACTTGCCCAGTGTCCTTCCATGTGGATGGGGACCAAACTGAAGTGGCAGATTCAAGGACCAGAGCTAAATACAAGGTGCACTCACTGTGCAGCGTACTGCTAACCAACACCAGGTGCACTGTAACCCGTAACTGGGTGTTAACACAGTATTACAAATTCGATTGGAACCAACCAACTCCAAAAACCTTAAGTAAAATTAGTTCTTTTTGCTAAAATTAAACGATTAAAGGGGATAATCTAAACATGTCAAACAGTCAAACCAATCATTTGTTGGAAATGGATAACACAGTCTGCCCGTTTATTCTTCAGCTTAGTAGAGCAACCAAACATACATCATTCATTTTTTTTAATACAAACGTACAAAGTGGCAAAAATGTATGTGGGTTTTAGAGAGGCAGTGGTGTAGGAATTGTGAATGCTGAGGAGTGCCAAGAGCGCTGAGGTTGAGGGGGGCAGCCAACTACCAATGTAGTCGTGTTTTCTAATTGCAAGATACCTGGATTTCCCCAACAATTTTGCAAGAAGTCTTTAGGAACACTTAGCTTTCCAAACAGTCAAAGTAGTTAGCACGACCCAAAGCTAGAATCGCATACTTAGACGTCCCATAAAGGCCAAATTCACGACGAATTAAATAATACGCTAAATCAGGTTAGGTTACATTTTTCTGTTTTCGATGTGGTGTTGATTGTTACGACAGTGGCCTTGCACCCTGGCTATCGTTACGGCGGCTTCCCATGCGTTTAACTTGGTGAACCTGCGAAGGCTCGTCCGCAGTGGCGTAAGTAGGGTTTTGTACTGAGGGGGCAACACTAGTCATTTAGCCGAATGGTGTGGAGGGAGAACCGAATAAGAGCCCCGGAAGCTGATGCATTTTTGCTATTTTCCGGCATTTTCTGGCCTTGTAAAGTGCCGTTGAAAATAAAACTTTTTTATAAAACCAGTTTCTTGACTGCATACGCATAAAAAAATTGTGTAATGTAAATCTTTCAGTTTTTCATTTTAGATACTTATTTTTTAAACACTGATACTTTGTTAGAAATGTTGGGAATTTTAAGAAAAATATGGAGTTAGTAATTCTTACTGTTTATCGTTACTAATTTTCGTATGTCTCCATTTGTTACCTGGTTACTTTAGTGATTTAAAGGAGAAACAGTAGAAGTACTAATTAGTTAAGATGAAAGTTGTGTCTTTGACCTCAAAATGCAGCCATCTGACGGTAAATAACTTTTCAACTATGGAAAAAGTAACTTGGCCAATTTGCTGAATAAGCCTCACAGAGGGGGCGAATCGCTCATTGCCCTCCACTAGTTACGCCATTCCTCGTCCGAACTTTCAACATTCTGACTGTTCTCGCGGCGCGAAAACTATTTTCACGGCACGAAAACTATGTATGGCCGAGGTTCGGTGAGTTTGCTCTATTTCGAAGGGCACCGGTACATTGGGGCACCTGTTCCACGACCCCCTCCCCCCCCCCCTTTTTGAAAGAATGCCCTTTCAGGATAAAAAAATTATTAAGAAAACCCATTAAAATATTGGTAAATACCATTAAAAAGGCAAAAAACATTAAAACAAAGGCTATTCGATGATTGCAATACGATTGCAGGGTTCTTTACTATTTTTTTTTTGTTTTGTTTTTTTTTAGAAACCATGTGGTCATACTCCTTTGTGAGTTCAGGGGCCGGAAAATATTGTCAATCTTTATTTTACGTCTACCCTTGAAAACGTTGACCTTTGCCGTTTTTCCCCCAATGGCACCTCTTCACTTTTTGAACGTCTACAGGGACGTATGCTTACTTTATGCTTACTTAAACAACAATTCACAAGCCACAAATCTGTTGGAACAAGTTGGAAATCGGGTAGAAGGTGCCAAGACGAATCTAGGCAAGTGATCATACTCCTTTGATAGTGCCACACGAATCGAGTAGACACGAATCAAGTAGGCAGGAATCAAGTAGGCACAAATCAAGTAGACACGAATCAAGTAGACACGAATCAAGTAGACACCAATCGAGTAGACACGAACCAAGTAGACACGAATCAAGTAGACACCAATCGAGTAGACACGAATCAAGTAGACACGAATCAAGTAAACACGAATCGAGTAGACACGAATCGATTAGACACGAATCGAGTAGAC
>JAHWFP010027138.1:0-17889 GCA_023313725.1 Lithobius niger
CTAGCGTCCTTTTTTAGAAGTCTGTGATTGGCTGAGAGAATAACGGCCAGATTTTTAAAGTTCGGAGCAACAGGGGGCTTTTGCGGTTATTTTTCTGGAGGGCTTAACCCTTTTGAAACTCAAATTAATGGTGGGTGCAGCAATAAGAGCCCTCTGAGGGATTCCCACGGAGTAGCACTTGTTAGTAGGAGGGGAAACCTGAAGCAGCGATCCGTTTGCGAGTTTTAAGCAAAAAGACTGATTTTTCACGAATCCTGTATTACGAAAACAAAAATCACGTTCAATGCCGAACGACAGGTAGCACGAACCTGTTTCCTCGTCGACGTTTCTTTTATTGTCGGAAAAATAATCCATGCACTCCTTGCCATCTTCGAAACGGTTTACTAGGACAAAATTGTACTCCCATCCCGTTATTCTACTCACGAAATCTCGCAACACTGCTAGCAGCGGCGTCCATTCTTTGGCGTGTAGAGTAAATTCTTTATACTTGTAAGACAAACCGGGATCGCCATAGCCTACGTGCGAGCATGGCAGTTCGTACACAGTGCCGCAGATTTCCACTGGCTACTTGCACAAATATTCGATCTCGCGTTCTAAAGCGAAGAAGATCGCGATGGCCACGCCCTCCGTGAAGACGGGCGAAACAGTCGTACGTTTAAATTGTCCAAATGTCCGCACCAGTCGGCCGGGTGGATAAAGGCGTTCAATTTGATTTCCTTGATCTTGTCAATCAATAAATCCACGCTCAATTCACCACTGTTCTCCATTTTGCGAGCTTGTGTTTCATATTTAACGGTTTCCATTCTTAAAAGCGTTAAAAAATACAAACTGCTAGAGAGTATTTCAATTGCACGCTGACTCTTAAAAGGAAATCTGGTCGTCTGCGCAAACAGCGTGCGTTGCTAAGGACGCCTCTGCTTGCTAGGAGCACGCGTTGCTAGGCAACGCCTCATCTGCAGAGATCTGTCCCTCTAGAGCGGCGAGAGCCAGTTTTATTCCTGTCTCTGTCATGGCAAGTAGCAAGGGACTGCCCGTGTTTTCCGATGGAGAAAAAGAACAAGATTTCCAAAAGATTGCTGCGGAGTTAGCAAGGAAAACTTGGGGAGAGGAAATCTATTGCAAGGGTTTCAGCATAAGGCGTGGCGGACGGTATGGTTCGATAGTCATCGATAGTCATCGAACCAAGAGACGATAACGGCAGGCTAAGAAGCGGACGAGGAAAGAAAAGAAGACCATCGTACCACGGAACTGGCAAGACAAAGGCGGACGTACATCCCCTTTTAACCTGCACGCTAAAGAAGCCCTTTCAATAAGCAAAAAAAAAACTAGCCCTTTTCAGGGCTACCAATCAGTACGAAAGAGAACCATTATTCGTCTGTTTTTTTTACGCACAAAGCTAGCGATGAGATGCTAGAATAAAATTGTAATAAAATCCATCCTACCCTGCACGCTATGCCCTAACCAACCCCCAAACCGCAAAATAAACACCCGCCATTGTCGTCCCACTCCTTCCCAAAATCCCAGCCATTCCTGCCAATAGACCAAAAAAAAAAAACCCGAAGCACATCCCCTAGTCGCGCAAACGCACCCCACCCCGTCCAAAGAAGCCAGCATTGCCCGGCCACTAAATTTAGACCCGACTACAAAACCGTGCCTTCCCACACTTTTCCCCCACCCCCTCCTCCCAAATAACAGAACAGATGGCCTGGCCACAACGTTTCGACCATTTTTTTTAATTACCAATTATTATTTTTATTCGACGTCCGGGAAGGAGCACCCCCGCACTGCAGCGAAACCGACCCGTCGTAGCATCTGGGGGGTAGCGTAACTCAAGCCTATACTAACTTCCATCGCCCACCACGACTCACCTAATGCACCTACGGCCACCAAAATCGATACACACACCTGTACCACCCACCCACACCCCCCTACCCCCCTCCCATACCTACAGGACGCCAAGGGGGCCCCTGGTGAGCATGGTTGCTTGGCCAGAAACAGAGATACACTACTGGTGCGGTTGGACCGTTTTCATTTCATGATGCCTAGTTAAGCTCACGCATGCGGGAACCAGCTAGACCAGCGTGGGGATATCGTATTAGTTTATTATTATTATTATGCTAACGATTGTTATGATTTTCTTATTCTATGATGAATTGATAATTGTGCATTTTATCTAGGTGTAGCGGGTGACCCTTCTGGGTCTGAGCTCTGGGAAAAAATTAACAAACGCGTGTGGTAGCATTTTGTTGGGGCGTGCTGGCAGCTGAACTACGTAGGCTCCTTGCCACCGTTTCCAGGTGTGGTTACACGATAAACCACAAGCACTACTTAGGAGTGTTACTTGACCAAGTAATGCTCAAGTTTGATAGCAGTGGTACGACCATTGCTCAAGTCATTACTTACAGTTCAAGTACTACTTGCCCAAGTAATTGCTTGAGTACTACTTATGTGGGAAGTTGTGGTACGGGCGTTAAAAAGGGAATGCCGCACAGGGGAGGAGAATTTTGTGAATGTTAGGCAGAAAAATCAGGCACGGTCTCAAACGGGGACACAATCATTGTGTCAAATAATAATAACAGAGGAAATAGAGGTGGTTTCTGGGGAAGAGGAAATCTTAGCGGAGGTAGATGAAATAATTCTGGTAATAATGGGAATGGTGGCTACAGAGCCAACGTGCAATTTAATAGTGGGTCCAAACAAAATTATGGCTAGCAAAATAACAGGGCTGACTACAATAATGGTGGTTGCCAAAGGCAAAATCAACAAAATAATGGTAATCAACAGAATCGGGGCCAACAGCAACAGGGTTCCGGGCAAAATTATAATAACAATAATAAGAGAAATCAGGATTCAGATGTGCAGTCACAGGGGAATGACGAGGATTGCCAACAAGGGGATATGGTTCAAAAAACGAGTTGATAGCCTAGATAGCAGGGATCTAGGGCTACAGGCATACAGCATCAAAATTGCGCATATTAGACTGACATTAACCCTTTTGAGCCTAAGTGACGATATATCGTCGTTTCAATTCCGCTGCCATAAAGCCCAAACGACGATATATCGTTCGCCCATTTCACCGCACTGTTAACATAAAAAATAATCCAATTGCGTACATCGGAGACATAATACCGATTGACTCTTGGGTATTCTGGAACTTATATTTTCGGTTAATTTCGATTAATAAAATTTAATATCATCTTTTCATTACCTTAATCAATGTTATTGTAGGCATCGTGGCCAAAATCTACGTGAAAATTGCGTTTGTTTGCTGAAAATAGCCCTTGGTTCAAACGATCATATCTATGGAACGATACAACGTACGGCTGCCATCTTAGTCGCGTTTGAGAGAGGGGATTCCCAATTTTCTAGCCCACGAAAAATGACGTCATCAACCCCCACATCACTGCCTGTATTCCTCGAATCAAATGTACCGTTTCAACAGGTTTTGTTCAAACGCTTCGGCATCGCAAGCGCTGATTGGTTCACTCGCGGCACGTGACTCTTCGGCCGATCACAAGTGACGTCACGCGAAGGTGAAAGTCGCATCCATTGGCGGTAGCAGGAGTGAGTCGCATTGCGGGCAGCTGGTCACAATGACTGTCCTACGCGAGTTGGTAGTGGGCTTTCGACAATTGCGAATTTTGATGGAATAAAGCAACTTGAAATTATTTTTACGGTAATAAAACATAAAATAAATGATTTCGGAAGTAATAACAAGCGTTCTGACGACCGCTGTTCGTTAACAGCAACTGACAAGTAGGTGCTCACAAAAGCTCGTGCTGTTTGTGTTTGTTTTGGTGGTTTCAGATGGACGTCAGCCGAGTGGGTGAGTGTTTCGTAATTATGAACATCTGTAGCTGTGTGGGAGACTGTTTTGGACTAAGGCTGTTCCCCTTGCAGAAATTTCAATGAAAAATCAATGCGTGAGGTCTGTGTTTTCACTTGCTTTGTGGAGGCTGCCATTTTGTTTTGACAGAACTTGACTAGTGCCGGTTCCGTCCTGGGCTGGGCCAACTTTTTATTTTTTTTATTTTTTTTTATTTTTAGGGTTCAGGGGATCATGCCGAGATCAAGTACCCCACAACCTTCGAAACGAAGAACAAAACAACAAACAAAATCAAAACAAACTGAACCGATTTTTAATATTGGATCAAATATAACATTAAGGAAGAAGGGAAGAGGACGGAAAAATGATAGAGCAGTCTTTGATAATACGAAGACCGACGCAAAAGCCGCAGCGAGATTTGATTCTACCTTGGGACTTGAGCTTTTTGACCCTCCATCCGTTTCCCCGTTTCATCATTACCGGACCTGTGACTTTCTGATGAGTCACCGGTGAAATCGCAGACTGTTGACTTGAATGGTAATTGTCATCATAAACACAAGATGAATGCAATTTCAAAGTCCTACACAGAAAGTATGACCACAAACGGGAAACAACATTATGTAAGTAAATTAATGTCAAGGTCTTTTTCTGAAATAGAAATTAAATTGGACCACTTACAGAAAAATCACGACCTGAGCCGTTTAGAACACGATTTTGATCTGGCAGCCATCAATGCAAAACTCGACATTGTGTTAAATTCGGTTTCTAAATTACAGTCGACACGTGCACTGTGCGACGAAAATTACAAATATGAAGTAGAAAGCAACCTGAGTTAATAAGTAATAACGTGAAACGGAATTATTGTCATTGTTGCCATAGCCAAGAGCAAAATAACACTGTACAACAATATTGCGAAAAAATAATCGAACAGAACAACAAAATGTGGCGCGAACGTTTTGAATTCTTAAATGACACAATTTGTGCATTCCATGACTCCTTCAAGGACCTAATGGCTGTTGACTTGCTTGGTCTTGAAACCAGGTTAGAAAACACTATATTACAGCAATCCGTACAAATTGTGGATGTCCTTGACAGAATCTTCAAAGCTATTTGGGAATTGAAACAGCAAAGTATACCGGCTAAGTGGACAGACACAAAAAAACTGGAAATAAATACGCTATTGTTGCAATCTAAGTCTGGGGAGTTGCAAGTTGCCTCCACCCACAACAACCCAGTTGAAGACATTCATAATCGCTGTTCATGTGGTATGGATTGGAATAGTATTGAATATCAAAACAAAAATTCCCAGCTGTTAAATGATACAATAAGTGACACGCCAGATATCAAAGAGCCGACCGTTACCACCTCAAATCTTGGAAGAATATGTAAAAATCAAATTGACGTTCTTGAAAGAAAAAATCCGTCAGCTAAAAACTTAGGCAGTCTCAACAAAAGGAAAAGATACAAATTAACGAACGAGTGTAACCTAAGAACAAACGAATCAGAAATAATTGTGATTGGTGACTCATGTGCGTGGAATACGACTGTGAAGGAGATTGGGCAGCTCACGTGTTTGGACCTTTCCAGGACTGCGTGTTGAACAACTGACCTCGAAAGTGGAAAACGTTAAAAAACGCCAAGCCTACTACAACCGTTGTTGTGTTGGGGGAAACAACATTAACAATGATTCACCTACCGATATCGCCAAAGGCATAGGGAATGTTGCTCAAACCATTAAGAATCTGTTACCCGATGTGAAACTAGTGTGCTGTGGATTGTTACCGCTACCGGGAAATCCAACTACAAATAGTTATAACAATATTGTACGTACTAACAGTGAACTTTATTAACACTGGCGATAGCCAGTGTTAGTAAGGGTCAGCCTAGGGTCTCTGTGTTAAACTCTTAACTTTGAGAGCTTATAACGCCGTCAAAAGTCAACATTTTAAAACCAAATTTGGAATCCAGCCTCGACTAGTCAAGGCCTCTCTACAGTCTAAAAATTGTGAAATTCGGTCTAGCCAAACCCGAGATACAGAGAGGGGCCAAATAGACAACTTCTTGTTCTGCTTCTTCTTGATGTTGTTGTTCTGGAGATACTTTCGTCTGTCCTCTCTACAGGTCAAACCATTTGTCCTATGAATCTGGTTCTTAGCTCATCTTACAGGTATTGCTCTGTAGATGTGCCCTTTCCATAAGGCATTTTCTAATTGGTCAAGTGGTTCAGGGGTTATGGAGCTCTAAACGACCAGATTGATTGTTTTACATTGTTTTAAACATTGTTATTATGCAACAATGCCAATTTGCAAACGCCAGCTGCAAGACTGAAGATTAAAGGATTTGTTTCAATTATTAACAGTGTGTTAAACTTTCAATTTGGACCGTCAACTGCACTGTTTTACAGTTTAGCTGCAATTCTAAAAGTAACACGAATTAATAAACAAAAACGGAACGTTAAATGTTTAGAGTAAGGGTCTAAAAGTCAAAACCTAGAAGGAACACGGACAAGCTTTGACAGTAAGGGTCTAGGTATAAAATTTTGTAAGAGGCTGGTAAGCATTAGACCCTTACTACCCGGTGGTCAGAAATAAATACATTTTGACGAAAAACTGGAAATTTTCCTACAAAGACCCATGTGATGATCCAGTGGTTGGTATATGTTTGCTGCTTTGTTTTATGTTGAAAACTATTTGTCCATTTAGTAACATGGTAGGGTATTCTCAGCAGAGAGCATTACTGGTTATAATAATAATAATATATGATTTATTGCACCAAAAGTACAATAGGTGAGAAAGGGTCAGACATGCTGGCCACTAACAGCGCACCTAAAAAGAAAGCAAAAGAAGATGTCACTGCAAAAATGTTAACAGCAAAAGCAATTGGCAATTTGTATGGTAGTCAAAATCAAAATTAAGTTTCATGATGAATCACAATCCTTATCAAAATAATGTTCTGGTCTCAAAAGAAACCTTCGTAGGTTTACGCCCCCCAAAAGCCTCCTAAAATGGGAGACAGAAGGCGCGGAGACAAGGTCTTCGGTGAGAGAATTCCAAACCGGAACCACACGACAGGAGAAAAAAAACTTCCGACAATTCAACTTGAACCTAGGCAGGACGAGTTTTAGGCTGGTGCCACGCGTTTTTGTAGATGTTTGTAAATCAAATAGAGGCAGGTCAAATGGAAGTAAATGATGTAGAATTTTATAAGTTAAAATTAAGTCTGCCTTAAGGCGTCTCAGTTCGAGTGACTCTAAATTGAGAGTTTTCAATCGAAGATGATAGGGTAAATTTCGCAAACCCGGTAGTGTTTTTGTAAACCGCCGCTGAACAGACTCGATTTTATCGACATCCTTCAGCAGGTTAGGCGACCAGACCTGACTCGCGTACTCGAGCATGGGTCGAACATAAACCTTGAAGGCCAAAACTTTGACCCTAGTGTCACCAGATGTGAAGCAGCGTCTAACCACTGCTGAGCGTCGGTTAGCATTTGAAGCGATATTGCAGCAGTGCAAGGAAGGTTTCAAATCGAAGTTAAACCATACCCCCAAGTCTCTGGTACAGCTGACATTTGCTAAAACATTATCGTTTATACAGTAATCAATTAGATTTGGTCCTGTCCCAATATGGAATCGGTAGCTTTTACCAGACGCCAGTGGGAGTTGCCATGTTGTCGCCCAATTATCTACTTCGTTTATACCGATTTGCAGAAGGTCGGTGTCAGCTCGGCAGATGGTTGCTTTATGCAACTTTAAGTCGTCAGCAAACTTTGCCCAATTTACACTATTGAAATCCAGGCTCAAGTCATCCAAGAAAAGGACGAAGAGGAGAGGACCAAGAACCGATCCCTGAGGTACACCACTGATCACCTCAGCGTCTTTAGATCGCACATCGCCCAATACTACATGCTGTGTGCGCTTTGTGATGAAGGCGTTTATCCACTTCAAAAGTTGCCCGCCAATACCGATATTATTTAATTTTAGTAGAAGTTTGGAATGTACGACGGACTCAAATGCCTTTTTAAAGTCAAAAAGGATAACGTCGGTATTGATCCCCTGATCCAGTGCCTCCGTCCACTGATCAAGAGCCAACAAAAGTTGGTGTACCACAGATCGCCCGGGAAGAAAACCAAATTGATCGTGACTGACCAGATTATATTCGTTGATAAAATTCATTAAACTATCACGGACAATTGTTTCCATGATTTTACATGGTACCGATGTAAGCGAGATAGGGCGGTAGTTCGTTGGGTCAGATGGGTTTCCCTTTTTAAAGATAGGAACAACATTTGCCGTTGACCAATGTTTAGGAATAGAACTAGATTGAAAGGATGCTAGGAAGATTTTATTCAATGGCGTAATAATGTTATTGCAGATTTGTTTATAGTAGAAAGCTGAAAAGCCTTCTGGGCCCACTGCATGACTTGGTCACATCTTAATTAAGACATGTCGGATGTCATACGCGTAGAAATTTACACTATCGCAATGATGGTTACACGCATTTGTTGTAGTCATTGGGTTTAAAATAGGGTTTGGGTTACGATAATCGTCGAAGACTCCATTTTTTGAAAATTCTACATTAAACAGATCAGCTTTAGCCTGATTGTCAGTGACCATATAGGAGTGTACCCTCAACGGCGGTATAGACCTCGTAATTTTTGTTTTAAATCGGTAAAAACGATATAGAGCAGAAAGGTTGCCTTCCTTAAGCGTTTGTTTTTCATGGTAGGTATTACATTCTTTTACACTGTTAGAGTATTGTTTACGGCATAGGTTATATTTATTTAGATTTTCCAGTGTTCGATTTTCCTTGTAGAGATGCCATAGTCTCAGTTTCTTAATCGCTAGTTTAGAGGCAGTTTTGTTTAAGAATGGCCTAAACTGTTTACGGTTTGGCTTTGGTTTAGTGCTAAGTCTAGTACAATGAGAGAGAACTTTTAAGAAGTTCTCCCAAACTATCTCAACAGAAGAAGAAGAGCAACCTAGTTCATTATCCCAGTTTACTCTGGCGAGTAGGCTGTTTAGAGCATCGAAGTTTATCGCCTGACGCTGTGATAAATCGTCATGCAATTGTTCGTGTTGAAGTTTAAAGGAGACCATTTGATGGTCGCTAAGACCCAGTGCTTGTTCAATGTGCACATCAAAGACTGCACGAAGGTCGTCAGTTAGAATTATATCCAGAATGTTATTTGCACGAGTTGGTAGAGACACCAACTGAGTGCAACCTAAGTCCACCGTTTGATCCAAAAAAAATTCGTGGACTGGGTCAGAAGCTGAATAGAGCTGCCAATTCACCGTAGAAAGATTAAAATCTCCGAGTATAATATTTGAGAAATGATGTGATCGATTTACGTTAATGAAATTGCACATATTGGTAATAAGTGGTTCACTATCACCATGCGGGACGTACCCTAGGATGAAGTTTAAACGCGGTTTAATACATTGAACGACCATTGCCTCCGCACCATCAGCGACCTTTTCCAGGATAAGTTCAAGCTCCATGCGGTAGACACAAGCGATTCCCCCCGCCCTGGATCCCCTATCCCGCCTGAAAACAGTGTAAGGTTGCCCGTTTGTGATCATGGCACAGGAATACGAATCGTTTAGCCAAGTCTCGGTAATAAAAAGAATACTAAAAAACCGTGTTGCGAGAAGAAGATGGAACTCGGCTAGGTTTGCCACTAGACTCCTAGCATTGATTAAAACACAGTTTATGACGTTCCCATGGTCCGTTTCAATGATAGTAGATGCGTCATTCGTAAAACGACAGTTAACCTGCTCTGGAGCGCTTCTGTTGTTGGGCACGGAGGAAAGATTTGTCCCATTTATGTTGAGAAGTTTTCCGGCTGCTTAGGCTCCTCAATTTGGCCAGACGTGATTTGTACAGTTTGTTGTTTAGCCTCTGCAATATTCTGTGCAATAGGGTTTTCTTCCATTGTCGCATTTTTATCTCCCTGCGTAGCCTGCCGCTCATTACATAGTGACAGTTCATGCGGTTGAGACGGTTCTTCTAGTTCTCGATCCGTGGACACCAATGTTGCCAACACTTTACTCATTTCCCTCATAACCACCATCTTGCCTAGTTTAGTCAGATGGGTTCCATCACGGGAAATTAAGTGCGGATTTGCAAGTAAATGGCGGTCAATTGAGAGAAAATTGTGGTTATTGTCCATACAAAAGTGTCTCAGCCAAGCATTAATTTTTGTGATCACAATATCTTGTTCCACCAACGATTTTTTTAACCGACGAAATATACCAAGAAATGTTAGCCTTGAATCAGGGCGTAAAGATTTGATTTTTACAGATAGTTTTTCTAGGTTTTTAGTAATTTCTTCTGGGTGGTCCGTTGTTATGTTGTTTGAACCGATGCTGATCACGATATTTACATCCTCGTCCGATTTTTGGAGCAAACCTTCAACACAGTCCGTTAACCTTTGGATAGTGCACCCTGGAAGAGTCCATGTTTTGGAGTTTTTGTGCTTATTTGATCTTAGTAGGCGACAGTTGGAATCAATTATCAGATACTGTGAATTTTCATTCCACTTGAAAGACTCTTTGTTTTTTGTTTTTATGTGTGCTTGATAAGCCTTTGATTCAGTTGAGTTGTTGGCGGCACATGGTGAACTTGTTGGGTTCAGTTTGTTCAATCTTAGAATTTCTTCCCGATAATCTGCCTTCGTCCCAATGGGTGGAGGGCCGTTAACAACATGGACGCTGGCATTCTGATCATTAGTGTTTTCGATTTCAGGCACTGATGGTTTCTTCGCCCTTTGTTTATTTCAGCGTACTGTAACTGTATTAGGTAGTGTAAAATTTTCGAAATTGGTGGGCAATGGGTCAGTGGGTTTGTTGTAATGCCCTTGATTTGGGATAGCACTCTCCTTCCAGATTTGTCCTGTCACTGTTTTTTTTGTCTTACTCCCGTTTACCGAATTAGGTCTTGGTGGGTGATCCAAGTGGGATGACAACAGAGATACTGACCCGTCTCTATTTAGAGCAATGATGGATTTAACCGTTAAGTTTGTACCGTCTTTGGTTGCATGACCAGGAATGTGGTCGACTTTAACTTCGCACTTATTTGCTTGGAAGCCTTGGAGTATGGATTGCTCTAACTTTTTTTGCAACATTTCGAAGCTATTGTGAAAAGATGCCATGATATTTGATGCTAGGTCCCTCACTTGCTGGCCGAGTTTTGTTTCCATCTCCAATGTAATTGCATGCATCATATCGGTTTGTAGGTTTGCTACTTTAAGGTCAAGTGATGAAAGATTTTGGTTGGCCTTGGATATTTTATTTTCGATATCAAGGAGGTCGATTTCTTTTTCGAGTTTTGAGGTCTCAATTGCCATATTAAGGCGTGTCACCGAATTTATAAAAGATTGATCCATGTCTGACCGAGGTTCACATGCACTATACGTAGGTGTATGAGGTGGAGAGGAGGATTGTGCTTCATAATACAACGTTTCCCTCCTGTTTGTCAAGGTAGGAGTCGTAGTGCTATCAGATGGGTCGGTAAAGTTAAGTGTCATAGCTGGAATTTTTGTACTGGTTGATAACACTTGTTGAAGACGTAAGGATGCCATTTTTCGAGAAAAAAAGTTTGTGTTTGACAATTAAAAGTTCATAAACCAGGTTGAGTCTGAGTGACGATCAGAGTAAGCACTGGGTCACTTGGAGTTAACCCAGATTAACGAAAAAAACACACCAAAGAGAATTTGTCAGCGAAAAGGTGAACTCAAAAAGCATGAATCAGCCTCAATTGTTTTGCACCAAAACTCACCCAAAATGCAAGACACAGGATACCTAACTGGCACACCTTGTGCAAGGGATGCTCACACGGAAGATTTTCCACCAGACACGCACAAGTGGAGATTTCAACTCCAAGAATAGTTGGTTTCTCGTGGGAGCCATGGAGCCAGTCAGTCTACATGGGCGCCGCCATATTGCATCCTCCACCGTAAATCCGTAAATCGTAATCCGTAAATCCGTAAACCGTAACCGTAAATCCTCAAACCGTAAATCCTCCACCGTAAATCTACGAAATATAATAAAAAATTCTAAAGCATCGAAAGACAAAATGCCAAACTTCACAAGAAAATTGTGTTCTTAAAGTTCTATAACAATATTCTAAGAACAAAGAAACCTGATACAACCGTTCATGCACATTCTGTCCGAATAGAGTAGACCTAAGCTAACCACCGGGTAGTAAGGGTCTAATGCTTACCAGCCTCTTACAAAATTTTATACCTAGACCCTTACTGTCAAAGCTTGTCCGTGTTCCTTCTAGGTTTTGACTTTTAGACCCTTACTCTAAACATTTAACGTTCCGTTTTTGTTTATTATTAACACTGGCGATAGCCAGTGTTAGTAAGGGTCGACCTAGGATCTCTGTGTTAAACTTTCAACTTTGGGAGCTTATAACTCCGTCAAAAGTAAACATCTTTAAACCAAATTTGGAATCTTCAAGGCCTGTCTGCAATCCAAAAATTGTGAAATTCGGGTGAGCCAAACCCGAGATACAGAGAGGGGCCAAATAGACAACTTCTTGTCCTTGGTCTTGTCTTGTTCTGGGGATGTACCTTTCGTCTGTCCTCTACAGGTCAAACCATTTGTCCTATGAAGCTGGTTCTTAGTTCATTTGACAGGTATTGCTCTGTAGATGTGCCCTTTCCGTAAGACATTTTCTAATTGGTCAAGTGGTTCAGGGGTTATGGAGCTCTAAACGACCAGATTGATTGTTTTACATTGTTTTATGTTATTATACAACAATGCCAATTAGCAAACGCCAGTTGCAAGACTAAAGATTAAAGGATTTGTTTCCATTATAAACACAGCAAGAGTCAGCCTACGGTCTCTGTGTTAAACTCTCAATTTTGACCGTCCACTGCACTGTTTTACAGTTTAGCTGCAATTATAAAAGTAACACGAATTAATAAACAAAAACTGAACGTTAAATGTTTAGAGTTAGGGTCTAAAAGTCAAAACCTAGAAAGAACACGGACAAGGTTTGACAGTAAGGGTCTAGGTGTAAAATTTTGTAAGAGGCTGATAAGCATTAGACCCTTACTACCCGGTGGTCAGAATTAAATACATTTTTACGAAAAAGTGGAAATCCTCCTACAATGACCCATGTGATGATCCAGTGGTAGTATGGTATACGTTTCCAGCTTTGCTTTATGTTGAAAAATATTTTTTGATTTAGTAACATGGCAGGGTATTCACAGCAGAGAGCATTACTGGTTACCGTAAATCTATGAAATATAACAAAAAATTCTAAAGCATCAAAAGACACAAAATACCAAACTTCATTAGAAAATTATGTTCTTAAAGTTCCATAACAATATTTTAAGAACAAAGAAAACCTGCTACAACCGTTCATACAAATGTTCTGTCCGAATAGAGTAGAACTATGCTAACCACCGGGTAGTAAGGGTCTAATGCTTACCAGCCTGTTACAAAATTTTACACCTTGTCCGTGTTCCTTCTAGGTTTTGACTTTTAGACCCTTACTCTAAACATTTAACGTTCAGTTTTTGTTTATTAATAGGGTTTGTTCTCGACTTGGTTCAAGCTATGTATCAGTCTGGAACCAATTACTGTGTGGGAAAGGCATGTTCTCCCGTGACGGGATCCATATGACGGAACAAGGAATTGTCGATGTCAATTGCTAACCGAGCTTATCAGGGAAACTGGAACTGATAATGGGTGTACCCTTCAGGGAAAACCTAAGGAAACCAACTTGCACAGGTTTCTGTAAACAAAAACAAGACCCTTCAAAATTTTTGCAGTGCATACTTGTTAATGCTAGAAGTATATTTGCCAACTTGCAAGCTTTTAATTTTTTACTAAATACAAATGATATTATCCTTGTAACTGAAACATGGTTAACACCGACACATACTGATGGTCTAATTGTGGGTAACTCTTCATACAATATTATCAGGAGGGATCGTGGTAGTAGAGCGGGAGGTCTGACGCTAGTTTTTAAAAATTTCTTCCCTTGTAACTTTATGGGCTTAGGTCAATCAAGCTAAACCTTAAGTGTCGATTTGGTGAGTGTGGGCGTGCGATTTATTTTATGTTACATACCGGACAAGTATAGTCACGAATCTATCGTAAATACTTGTTTAGACATAAGATGTTTTTACCAATCCACATCACTAGAAACAATCGTCCTCGGTGATTTCAACATGTCCTTTGTAAACTGGAATATTCCATCAGCAGACCATAGAAACGGTAAATTGTTTCTTGATTGTGTTTCTGAACTGGGACTATCCCGACTTGTTACTAAACCAACTAGAGGTCAGAATATTCTTGATCTAATTTTGGTTGAGAACGTGCGGTCCATCTTTGATATAAAATGTGATGGAAAATTTGGGTGGAAGTGATCACCACAGGGTTGGCTTCAAAATACCTTGCGCCAAACACGTGCATGATATACAAAAAGGTCATGACCATAAAAAGTATCCAATAAATTTTCAGCATTTACGACTAGAGTTGAATAAAATCCAGTGGGCTGAGCGTCTGCTTCATCTCACAAACGTGGATCAAATGTATGAACAATTTGTTTTACTCATTCAAAATTGCATTCAAATTTCGAAAATGAAAGTCAATACGAAACAGAAGTTAACCAAAAGAACATTAAATCAGCCCTCAATACATATAAGAAGGTTGTATAGGAGAAAACTTAAATTGTGGAAAATATATAAGTCTAACAAAACCAAGGACAACCTTAATAATTTCAATATATGTAAAAAACAGTACTCTGATTTAGTTCGTAATTATGAAATCGAAAATGAACAAAATCTGATTAAAAAGGGAAACTTAACCAGCTTATACAAATTCGTAAAAACCAAATTTGGGGTAAGCAGGTCAATCTCTCCTCATTAAAAAGATACAGTTTATGCTTGGTTGGGTGCTTGGTTGGGGATGATCATCTTCTCCTCTGGAAGTAGAAGGCTACAAATATGAGAAGTTTGTCAAAAGAGAGCAAATTAACCCGTTCTTTGTGTAGGAGTATTTTTAAAGTCCGAGCTGGGTCCTAAATGACCGAAATTAACGAAAAATGACCATTTGCAACAATCGGCAACAATCACCCTACAATGCCTCAACAATACATGACATCATGATTGTTGCCACATTTTTTTGTGGAAGCCTCGAAGCCGTCCAGAACGTTCTTCAACAATGGTCTGGCGTTCACGGGCCAACGAGGAGCGAGTTACTAAATTATTGTCCAGTAAAGACGCGTAGCTTTTCGCAGTACTATTTTATTACCGGTTTTAAACTTGGGAGTTATTCATTGAAGTTTTACATACTGACAAATCCAGGACAAGAGAATAATTGTTTAGCAGTAACACAAAGACAGAAAAAAATTAAATGCCAAATACTAAATTACGTGTAGAAAATATATTCGCACCAGTAAAGGGTGCCAAGAATATTATGACGTCTGCATCAGTAACATTTCAACCAGCAATATTTGAGCATTAGTGTTTACGTAAAATTGGTTAACCGGTTCCTTCCTTATTGTGCTGAAACAAGAGCAGGTTTGGCGTTGGCTACGACCTATTGTCTTCTGTAGGCCTAAGTTGCGTTCAAACCGTAGAGTTATCACTTGACGTTCTGCAGTTGTTTCTTCAAGTGAGGGGTCATCAGAAAGAGAAGTGACTTGGAGCTGATGGAAAAAAGTTGTACTGTGCATGACGTAAAGAAATAAATTCTTAAAATAAGTGAAACAGGAAAACCGATGTAAAGCGTAGTGCTACCAAAAATTTCAAGTGATGTGTGGTTCTTAGTGGTTATATTGATTCCAGTCACGATTCAGAGGTAATGTTTGCGCTGATTGAGTGAGCGAAGCGAACGAAATCATCGTTTGTCATTGGAAACAGCGTTCGTCATTGGAAACAGCACTTTTTTCTAAATACATTTAGTAAGTAATATAGGCTAAATATTTATTCATAGTGAAAATGACCGACTTTCTAGGTTGGATAAAAGGTCATTGGCTCCAGCCCAAAAGTTCAACAGGTATTGATACTGAATGATAACATTACAACTCTGGAATGACATTATTTGATCATTTTTAGTTTTGTTTAAACTAAAAACCGTGGCGTGTTCTGTTGATGTGTGGTTCATGGTGGTCGCGTTTCTGAGGTTGCGCTGATTGAGTGAGCGAAGCGAACGAAATCAGCGTTCGTCATCGGAAACAGCACTTTTTCTTAAACACTGTTAGTAAGTTGTAGGATAAATATTTGTTCAGTAGTGGAAATGATCGACTTTCTACGTTGGATAAAAGAGAATACCTGAAACACTACTGCTACATTGAATTTAATTGACCATTTTTAGTTTTGTTTATTAATTGTATTATGAACTGGCGCACTAAGAAAAACGCGCACATTATTCGGATTACTTCCTTAAACATTTGTTTATTTGATAATTTTTGCTGGCAATGTCTGTCAGCACCATGTAAGTTGCAACAAGAATTCTCCCCTCGAGCGCAGCGAGACGCGGCGGAATGAAATTTAGAGTCGTTCATCGATTCTATAATAACTGACAAATCTAGGACAAGAGAATAAGAGTGGTTTCTGTATTTGTGTTTAGCAGCAACACAAAGACAGAAAAAGATTAAATGCTAAATACTAAATTACGTATAGAAAACTTATTGACACCAGAAAGGGGTGCTAGGAATACTTTTACGTGTCCGTTTGTATCATTTTAAACAACAATGTTCGAGCATTAGTTTTTACGTAGGGCCATCAGCCAGTTTCCTCCTTATTTGTGCTAAAAACACGAGCAGCTTTGGATAAGAGTTAGTGTCTTGTGTCGTTGTGTAGGCCTAATTTACATTCAAGCCGTGGCGTTTTCACTTGAATTCTGCAGCTGTTTTCGCCTAGTGAGGGGTCATCAGAAGATGTAGTGGTAAGGAAGCAATGGAAAAGTCTTCACTAAGCAGGATGTGAAGAAATAAATTCTTCAAATAAGTGAAACAAGAAAACCCACGTAAAGTGTAGTAGTAACATAAATTACAAGTGATGTGTCTATCTTGGTGTAATATTGATTAGGTAGCGCTTCTGAGGAAATGTATGCGCTGATTGAGTGAGCAAAGCGAACGAAAATCAGCGTTTGTCATCAGAGACAGCACTTTTTCCTAAATACAGTTAGTAAGTAGGGTAAATATTTATTCAGCAATGAAAATTAATCTGGTGAATCTTATTAAATGTGGCGAAATGAGTATAAACAAAGAGAAAAGAAAGTAGGAGCAGTAACCGTTTGTTTACGAACTGAAACCTTACAAAAAACACGTACTGCTCTGATCATCAGCTGAATGAGCGTCAGCCGCTGCCCTCCTTATTTGTAGTAAAACATGAGCAGCCTTTGGAAACGAGTTACTGTCTTGTAGGCCTAACTTACGTTCAAACCGTGTCGTTTTCTGTTGAAGTGTGGTTCATGGAGGGCGGCTGCGGTGGTAGGTCACGTTTCTGAGGTTGCGCTGATTGAGTGGGCGAAGCGAACGAAAATCAGTTTTTGTCATCATAAACATCACTTTTTCTTAAACACTCTTAGTAAGTAGTAGGATGAATATTTATTCAGTAGTGGAAATGATAGACTTTCTACGTTGGATAAAAGAAAGCACGTGAAACACTACTGCTACATTGAAATGCTAATAATTGACATTTTTAGTTTTGCTTATGATTTGTCTTATGAACTGACGCACTAAGAAAAACGCGCCCATTATTCGGATCACTTCTTTAAACATTTGTTTGATAATTTTTACTGGCAGTGTCTGTCAGCACCAAATGAGTTGCAACAAGAATTCTTCTCGAGCGCAGCGAGACGCGGCGGAATGAGCGAGCGAAGCGAGCGACTCCGCTATCTCTCCTCGTTAAAAAGATGCAGTTTATGCTTGGTTGGGTGCTTGGTTGGGGATGATCATCTTCTCCTCTGGAAGTAGAAGGCTACAAATATGAGAAGTTTGTCAAAAGAAAGCAAATTAACCCGTCCGTTGTGTAGGCGCATTTTCAAAGTCCGAGCTGGGTCCTAAATGACCGAAATTAACGAAAAATGACCATTTGCA
>JAHWFP010027145.1:0-22390 GCA_023313725.1 Lithobius niger
GTTTTCATTTGCTACTTATCGTCTTCATTACAATAATGTCACTGTCCATTGATGTGACTCCGTCAGTGTTGCATCAGATGGGGTATGACACCATGCAAGAAGACGAAAAATACAAATTTTGGGATAAAGATTTCTCAGACACTTGGCATCACAAAGCTTCCAACAGCCCAGGTAGTCCGAATGGAGCATTACTTGATCCACATACGTCAGACAGAATTCGCCCAAATGTACCACAACAAGAAGGGCGTCAAAAAGCTACACTGGAGATGCAGCGTAAAAACCGAGCGCTTGAACCAAGATATACAAATGTTGCTTTACGGACTGTAAAAGAAGCACCCGAGTTGGGATATCTGAAAGCAGCACCCGAATTCTTACGTCAAAACCCGGCATTTTCGCAGTCGAAAATACCAGATGGATTACGATATCACAGCACAGGATATGTCACACACGGCTCAGAAGAAAGGTCGGGGCGGCCAAATGGAGCACATGAATCACCGAATCAACGTTTAGCCAGTCTGAATGAAGCATCTAAACGCCGGCAGCCAAATGCAGCATCAGGATTTTGGGACCTTGATGCGTCACATGAAACACAAGGATTTTGGGACCTTGATGCAGCATCTGAAACATCGCCACCATATGTGGCACATGCAGACGCACCAGGTAAGGCTCGCTAAGTGATTTTCATTCTAATATCAAATTATACCATTACGCCGTCCATCATACCACTGCCAAAGCGTTGTGACTTCTAAAAATAAACATATACGTTCTGCATTTATTATAATCAGAAATTGGACTATGGCTGTGACGTCATACATTGCAGAAGTGAGGTGAGAACGCACGAGCGCAAGAAAGAGCAAGTAATAAAATACTAACAAGGGTTTTAAGTTTAATAATAGTTATCGCTACGGGCAGTCCATATTATCACAGAAAATATGCAGAACGTTACAGTTTAGGAACAAGATGGAGGGGAGATTACAGAATTTGTGACGTCTCATACTATTTAAAACAGCAGGATATTTTAATGCTATTTTAATTGTTTTTATTGTATAGGCTCAAAATATATTGTGGAGTATATTGCTTCAAAAATATGTCTTCCCAATAACTTTTTCTCTTTCTACAACATGAACTTAAAACGGTCTTAACAAGTCAGGAAAATGAAGAGTTTTCCAGTATTAATTATTTCCCCCTTTATTGGTAGTAAAAGGAAACTGAGGGGATCGACGATTATGATATTTATTTGGTGGATGGGGGAGGTTTGTAGAAATTTTATCATAATGTGACAGCAAATAAAGGGTCTTTATTAAGATCAAAATTTGTGTAACAATATTTAAATTTAAATTGCAAAATAAAGGAAATCTACCCTTGTAAAAGAATACGTGTATGTTCTGTATATGTTCTTATGCAAAGAATATACAATGTTTTTTAAAATTTTAACTTTTTTAGCGTTTTAACCCTTTTACAACATTTCAGCCAAATGGCAGCCCAAAAAAAAGCTAAGTAGAGCTTGGTGGGTCCCAAGCTAAGTGGAGGTGGGATCGAATGCCACCATCAAACAAAAAAAATTCTCCAAAAGTTAAACACTATTAACTAGGCACAAAAAAAAACAAGTAAAAAAAATGGCAAAACAGCATTTTAAACAATGTTTATTTATTTATTGGTATGGCTTCAACAGTTCCAACAGAATCCGTAACTAAATCTAGGAAGCACAATGTGGCATTCAATTACTATTACAACAATGGTTTCAGACTGTTACTAAGGTGACGTCTACGAAAGGCCTTAGTAAAGTACTTGCTATAAAAAATGTAAAATAGTTCTTAGGTCCTAACATTACTACCCCGTAAAGATGTGTTCTACCATAACACATCACTGTGTGCCTGAGTAGCATTCATATGCATTGAGTACTGGAAGTGTCCACTGTGTGCCTGAGTAGCATTCATATGCATTGAGTACTGGAAGTGTCCACTGTGTGTAGTGAGAGTGCACATTTTAAATCCTCTTTGGACTAACAGCATACACAGTGTGTAGTGTCAATTAACAATAGTGTCCCCACTGAGCTGGCACACAATTGTTTGTATGGTACTGCAGTATGTCTTCAGAGTCAGTGTTTACGTATTTAAGACTACTACTCCACTGAAGCCTATGAAAAATATTAGAAAAGGAATTACTATAGATATGTAAAGTAGTATATGTTTCGTCAATCCCTTTAAAATAATTACTCTTATGTACTTGATACAGAAATGAAAAATTAATCCAACGTCCTATCAATTCAATTACTACATTAATTTATTCATGAAAAATGTTAAGAAAGGACTTGTTATAGAAATGTAAAATCAATCTCAAGTCCCAACAATTCAGTTTCTAAGTTGGTTTCAGATTCATTCTAATGACACCAGGAAAAAAGTGTCAGAAACGCCTTCCTACAGAAATGCAAGTACACTTCTGTTAAATTCTTAATTGAATTGTCAAACATACAGAGGAATAGTTTATGCAAATGAGAACAGGAAAGCTAAGTCCCATCAAACTAAAATTTGCCGTGCACCAATTTATTCCTTTGGTGAACAGTTCATTACTAGCACTCATAAAAAAAATGGAACAGTCTTACTTGTGTTTTCAAGATATGTGTTCTAATACTTAAATTGTCCTCTTATTAGACTCTATTTCATATTGGGCAACCAAACTTGCAGTTTGCAAGTTTAAAAGGGCAGGACAAGAACCTACTGTTTTCGCTTCCATTTGCAGTCATCAGAGAAGAAGTCTTAGGGGGTCGCCTCCATAAGGTCAAAAGACTCATTACGCATGCGTGTTTGTTTTGCACAGCTGCTGGCAGCCAAGCTCGTCGAACTTTCGCCTGGCTGGAACTAGAAACTATTTTATGTACATACCACCCTTTTCCAGGAAGTTGGGAGGTCGAGGAGATTTCGACATGTAGTGCACATGTTGATAATACTTTAGCGTACATCTCTTCTTATCGACAGATGGCTTGGCGGCATCTTTCGAACGGCATTCATGCTAGAAGTTTGGTAAAGATGTCGGCAATGTTATTCGGGGGTCGATGTCTATTCAAGCACACATGATTTTTTGTTTAGGGTGTCGCGTGCGAATTTGTAGCTAATGTCAACATGTTTGGTTTGCATATGCTCACGACTGTCTTTTCCGAATACAATTGTGGCTTGATTATTGCAAAATATCTTAATTGGCCTAAACACCAGAACCCATGCTATCTCTTGTTGGATTGTTAGTAGCCAAATCACCTCACACGTCGCCGTCACAAGTCCAATGAATTCTGCCTCCACTGCTGAAGGGATATGCATCTATGTTTGTGAGCTCTCCAGGGCGTGGGGATCCTGGACAATAATCCCACATACCCAGACCAGAATTTCTGGTCGTCAACACTGGTAGCCCATGAGCTGTCTGGATAAAAACTGAGTTCGGGCACTTTTGCTGTTGGCTCACATACGACACCTAAGTCCTAAGACGTAGGTGCATGGAGAAGGAGTCGTTGCAGACTTCTCCAATGGTCTTGCCCAGGGTTGGCATTTTACTGTGGTAGGGCTATGACTGACTACAAAATATCTGGGCGTGTTCGTGATGCGACAATCAATGATCTGTATGCAGTTGTGTATTCTAGGTGTGAATCCTGAGCCTTTCGAGCAGTTAACAGTACACCTGGCTCCATTGGACCTGAAATGGTTTCATAGTATCCATCTTGGTGAAATCCAGTAACCGTTGATTCTTTCAAACTCGACTCCTAGAATTCTTTTAAGTTCTCCTAGGTTCTTGACATCATGTTTTCCAGATAAGATGTAAAACAGATAAAATGATAATGTTGATTAATTCATTCTTGGTGCGGTGGTCTTTGGTAAAGATTGCAAGATCATCTCCATATACTAAAACAATGGCTTTGTTCTGTTAGGTGCATATGCAAATGGTCGCTTGTATTTTAGTATTTCCTAGGTCTTCAAATGCTTTATCCAACTCTTTGAACTACTGTCTCCCAGATTGATGTAAACCATACAGTGCCTTATGGAGTCTCCAGGATACATTGCGGTCTTATCGGTATCCAGTAGCTGGTCGCAAGTATACGTCTTCCTTAAGTTTGCTGTACATGTACATTGTACGCATATTTTGCACTCCAGGCGACATTTTACCCATCTGTAGCAAATGACTAAGAACACAAAGAAGTATCACACCAGGGTGAAGGCGATGATGGGTGAATAAGTCTCAAAGTAGTCACGTCCCTTCCTTTGTTTGCTGCCTTGGGCGACAAGTCTTGCTTGACACCAGACAGGTTTACCTGTTGAATCTTGTTTGACAGTGTATACCCATCGTGAGCCTATGGTCTTTGTCTCAGGGTTCCTTTTAACGGACATATGAACTCGTTGTTGTTGTAGGGCAGGCATTTCCTCATCCATTGCCTTCCTCCATTTGTCAGCGTGTAGTTAACTGATCAATAGTATGATAGTGCTATTTTCGATCAGGGACACAGGACACCAAGATGGCCGCCCCCATGCAAACCGGAAGTGCCGCCATCTTGGATGAAGACCATCAATTTGGAAGGTCTTGACATCATTTCCGGTCCGCCATTTTGAATGACGTCACCTCCTGGCCGCCATTTTGGGGTGTTTCATATTGAGGTTGGCCATTTTGGGGTTTCAGTTTCAGTTTCAATTCCCGAAATTATTTAAAATGCCCATAACTCGGTTACCGTTGGTCCTAGAGCAAAACAGATCGAAATTCAGCCACCCTTTTGAAAACCCCACCGAGGGTCGGGTCCCAGCTAACTGACGGCCCACCCAAAACTGGGTTATTCAAATTTTGGCAGTTCGCCCACCCCAATAACTCGGGAACCGTTGGTCCTAGAGTGAAACCGTTTGGCATTTAGCAACCCCAGGCTGTACCCTATGCGTGGTCCTCCTCAGAAATCGGGTACTCGAATTTTGGGAAGTTTGCCCACCCCCGTGTCTCGGGAACCGTCGGTCGTAGAGTGAAACGGTTCGGGATTTAGCATCCCCTGCCCCCCCCCCCCCCTACACGTGGGCCTCCTCGGAAATTGAGTACCAGCATTTTTGACAAGTTGGCCAACCCCAATAACACGGGAACCGTCGGTCCTAGAGCGGAACTGCTCAGGACTTGGCTACCCACCCCATGAAAGGAATTGGTTGGAGGACCCAATCTCTGTTACGTACGTGGCTTTCTTACCGTACGGGCGGTAAAAAATTGTAGGGTTTAAAAAGCCGAACGCTTCCTGCTTACAGTTCATAGTGCGCACATAGGACCGACATGTAGCCAAGAGGTTGATTTACAAATATTACTTAAGCTGATTTTACGGACGCACTCATTCATGCATACACTCACACACGTATAGTACCGTATACACACTGGTTGAGGTTTAGGATGGAAAGGAGAGGGGTAGGATGGGTATAGGTAAGGGTGTGGCCACCTTTCCACCTTAGTTGGACCTGCCAGAGACCGAAGTATCCGATGGCATAGCCGACCACACCGTGTAAATGAAGGGGGTGGATTTAGGACTTCTTCATCTTAGCAGCATATTGTTTCCGTCTCTTTTTATTAGCTTCCGCCTTCTCCTCCTCTGACATGGTCTTACGCTTTTCCCCCTTGCGTCTCGCACCTCCCACCTCACAGTACCGCTTCTGTTCTTCAGCTGCTTTCTTTACATTCTCCGATTTGTACCGCTCCTCGCTCAGTTCATCACGCTTCTTCCATTTTTGTGCCGCGTACTGCTCTCTCCTCTCCTTCTTCCTCTCTTCATGCATGGAGGCGTACCTCTCCCTTTTGGCAGCTGCCTTCATCAGTCTATCGGCCTCTCTTCTCCTCCTCTCCCTCTCATCCAATTTAGCCATCGTTTCTACCCCTCGAAGGGAGGGAATGCCTTCGACTCTTTCTTCTTCTCTTTCACTATCCGACGCTTCCCCTTCGTGATCTCTCTTCTCCACCTCTTCTTGATCGCTGTCAAGGTCCACGTCGGAGTCGAAGTCATCGTCCTCTTCATCTCCGCCTCTGGTATCGGAATTTCGGTAGTGACTGTAGGTATGCACCCCATCTTCCAGGACGAAACGTTTGTTGTCGTAAGCCGAAAGCAAGGCCTTGGTTACGACGTCTCTGGTGATTTTATGCTTTCGGCCACGAAGGGTTGTCTATGTCCCCTTATCGACGGTGTGCTGTTCGAGGCAACATTTGTAGTCCTCGTGTCTAAGATGTTTCTTGACAAAAGTCCTATCCACGCCTTTTTCATCTGCTTCTCCTCGTCCGCGGTGATGTACGAGTACATCTTAGACCTGAGGCCTACGAAGTCCTTCACCGGTACCCCACCAAGCTCGTCCTTGAACTTGCTGAGGACTTGCTTCTTCTCGACGCTGAAGAGGGGATGGGTGGGGTCGTAGTTTGATGTGTTGAACCACTCGCTCCGATTTTCGGCCGTGTCTGCATAGAGGACCTCCGTCTCGATGGAGTAAAGCAGGCTGTCCGTGTCCGTGAAGAGCAACGACGCATTGTCTCCGTACTTGGGTTTGATGTACCCGTAGTGGAACTGATACATCAATAGCTTCGAAAGCTCCAGGATGGTGAAACCAGAATATATGGGCAGGTCACAGTCGATGGTCCTGGCCTTCAGCAGTATGGAGATGAGGCTGTCGTTAAGAATTTGAAATGAGTTGGCGTGAGGAAGTAAGGTGTACTTCACCGTCTTTGCCACTTTGCTGGCGAGTTTCACGGACACCCTGTTCTACTTCTGCTTGAGAGTCTTTCCGAAAATGCTGTTGTTCGCCAATTTAAACAGGTTCTTTTTGAAATCAGTCTGTGCAGCTTGTCTTCACGCGGTGTTACCCTCGATGTAGGGTTTCAGCAGGGCCGCCTGCTTGAAACCGAGGATGCGGCGGAGAACCAAGCCTTGTTGCAGGTAGTACTTGAGATTCCGGTAATGCACGACGTATTTACACTTGTTGAAGAGGTTGGAGGCTAGCTTGGTAGTAGAGTTGATGTGTCCGATTTCCTCGGCTACCCTCTCGAGAACGGCAAAACCATCGAAGGGTCGATCTTCAACGATTCCGGAGCCAGCGGGTAGTCGTTGTGGGCTTTGTGTAATCCGGGAGGGTAGTCGAAGTCCACTTCCAAGATGTAGCCATAGTCCCCGTCGTCAGACATCGAGCAGATGTCGAAAGCTCGAACCTCCTGTCTGGTGAGCCACTTAAAGTTCCCGTACAGTAACTTCTGGATCATGGCCCACCCGTAGAGGTTGTTGGCGTCCAGATAAATGAGGAAGGATATGAGACGCTACGGTTCGAAGGTCTCGGGGAATAACGGTTATTGGCGGTGGCATAGCGATGAGTGATGTACGAAAGACCGCTCCTGATACCGGAAGTTATGAAATTATGCTTCATGACGTGGGTGAAGAGGTCGAGTTTCGCTTTCGTCTGCCGCAGTGCCGTGCCCCAACTGAAACTGGGCGTCGATAGGTAGTAGCAGGGGTCGATATGAAAATTCCGGAGGCAGAGAGACCGGAATTTCTCAAAGACATCGGCTAGGAGGTAGACGTCCGTGAGTTGGTAAACGGCATGGTAGGAGGTGAAGAACTTGACGGCCAACATGCTCCAGACAGTCTGGGCATGTCAGTATTCCTCTTCGCCGATATCTTCCTCCTTGACTTTTGAGTGAAAGCTTCCTTCGAGGGCAACTCCATTTCGTCGAACACCTCCACCCCAGTCACGTGCTCGTAAGGATAGTGTCCTTTCTGCGTCAGCAAGTTCAGTAGGGTATCGGTGTTGATGTCAGGGTCGAATGAGGCGATTCGATCGCGAAGGGAGCTTCTTTCCAGCCCGGCTCGGGGAATGGAGAAGGTGTCACCCGCATTCTTCAGGTTCGTGATGAGCATCGCCAGGGACGAGCCAAAAAGTTCAGGCTGTCGATGAACCTGAGCTTGACGACGAGATTTTTCTTGGGTGTACTGGGTAGAGGGTAGGGAGTTTTCAGGTTCACTGACATGCTCTGTAATCGCTCCACATTCCTGGCAATGACGTCGACGCTTTTGATAAACTTCTCGGCTGCCGAAACCAGTAGATGCATGTCGTAGCCTTCTAAATTGTGGAAGACATCCAGGATGACGCTGGTCTGCCTCGCCGACAAGTTGCATTTGTTGTGGGCCGCACCGCGGTACTTGCCGGGAGGGAAGTGGTCGTGATCCCGCACCTTCATTTCTTCTCGAGCCTTCTTCTGCGAGGTGTATAATCCAGGGTTAAAACCTTGTCTGCAGTAGTGGCTGTTCTGGGCCAGCAGGAAACGAGCCTCTTCCTCTTCGGTGAGAGCGAGAGGTCAAGGCTTGGCGATGATGGTGGCGTATTTCAGAGCCTCTTCTTCGAAAGACTTCATGAAGTCTTCCACCGTGTCGATTCCGAAGTGGTATTTCTCGTTGACGATCTCGCTACCAGGCCCGACGATGACGTACCCGTAGCTGCAGGGTACGTGTTTGCAGATGGATGCCGTCGAAGTGGTGGACAGATTGGGTAGAGGCCCCGGACACGGACTGGAGCACGCACTCGAAATCGGCGTAGATGACCCACAGGTGTTTGTTCTGCCGACTGAAGTGCTTGAACTCCAGGGTGTTTGCCCCGGTTCTGGGGAATCCAACTGCTGGCTCGGGTTCAGGGCAAAACACTCCCCGCAATGTTTGCGGAGGGTGATTTCCCTGGTGAAACATGAGAAGCAGTTCCGGCAGTAGAATTTCTTGTACGTACTGATACCCGCCCGCTTGAAGAAGCTGTCGAAGTCCATGATGGCGCAGTAGTTAAAATTGGGGCTGCCATCGTCGTCGTCCTCGGCCAGAAACAGCTATTCAATCACCAGACGACCGACCACAGACTTGCAGACTCGGATAGGGTAAAGTCCGAATTCTGTGGTGAAGGCGATCACTTTGATGACAAGACCGCTGTTCTTGGTTTCGAACTCGTCAATCTGGCTGAGCTTCACCGGGTACCAAAGCATCGAGTGGTCGACGGCATCCATCCATCCATCCATCCACTGCTCGTAGTGCTAAGATACCAATATGAAGCTGCGATGAACCGCCACCAACATGGAGTATAGGAAGCAGCGGTTGTCCGTCCTGTTCTCCACGTTCACTATGAACTGGCTCTTCTTCCTCAGCTGTACCGGGAGGGGAACGTAAGAGGACGTGCAGAAGGGGTCATACTTCCTCACCTTTATCCGGAGCTCCGTCACGGTCTCGACAACCCAGCCGCTGCCCTTCTCCGCGAAGGTGTCGATAACGTGTTGAATCTTCTCGTAAGCCTCGTCGAGTAAGGAAGGGATGTCATGAGCGGAGGGGATGTTGACGTAGAGGCTCCAGAACACGGGATTGAGGGTTTACCGGGCTCTGGAAAACCTCACTCTTAGGTGAAAAGTAGTCGGGCGATGGCTGGTTTGGGGCAGGACATGAGGTGCACGGGATCGCAAAAGAGAGGTCCTCCTTGTTGCACCCGAAACTACCCTCGAAGGCATCTTAGCAGGTTGGCAATTCGACGGTGCAGTCCTAGCAAACGGAATGGCACAGGATGTAGCAGAAACCATCTGACGGGTCTCCCTGTAGATGACTTCCGGGAAGATGGTCGATGAGATCCCGCTGGGAGGAGAATTCTTCACGGCAAAACGCTCAGGTAAATGCTGTTTTAGCGAATTTTGAATCTAGAAACAAGGATTGAAAACTAAATGTCCACTCTTCCCATTTATTAATGAAAAAAAAATGTCTACATGTTTTAGGGGGGGGGATTGAGGCTTAATGGCGCGTCGACAACTTGGTCATTAGCGCCAACCTCAGTCACAGTGCAGTGGTCCGGGTTGCCACTGCACCACACATTACAGAGATGTTATTCAAACCCCTAACCTAAATCTTGTCATACATCTGCACCTCCTGCAAAAAATGAAAAACACCGGACAGGAGGACAGACTTATCGCCCAACTGACGCGCTACATGTTTTAAGAATGGATTGAATGAACTTACAAACAGGGCGGATATATTCACTCAATGTAAATTGGAAAGAGAGATTCGGCGTGGCGAATGGCGATGCTCTCTCGCCGAAATCCAAACTGGAAAGAGAGCATGAGAGAAAAGGTCTTAGCTTTATACTGGTTCAACCGGAAATAGCACCACAACTGGAAATGACATGATCAAATAGAATGTTCTAGAACATTCCAGCATGCATTACGTCACTGTTGATGTAGTACGTCATTTCCCGTTGATGTAGTATGTCATTTCCGGTTGTGACTCATCCCAGCAAGTCCAGGTTATCGACCCAACTGTTAAACTTATTGTCGTACCCCGCCACTTAACCAGGTAACTGTTCTTTCCCCCCGCCTTCCACGTCTTTAACACCTTCTCCACCAGAAACAGACCCGGTACCCGCGTCTTTTGCAACTCCTGCTCGTAGAACCTGCCCTCGATACCCTCCCCACCGTAATTCCTCAAGGTGTACGTGACGGGACTCGTGTTCCACACTTTGTCCACCGCGTATGCCTTGTTCGTCCAGTTCTGCAGGTAACCCATATCGAACGTGACTTTGACCTCACCTCGTCCCGACTTTAAACTTGTGTTTACCCGCGGAACGATTCGACGCTCGAACGGCCGGTGGAACATTAATACCCGCAACCGCGTCTTTTGGTCTAGCCCCGATCCTCCTGCGAACGGCTCTGTGTTACCGGCGTAGAAGTGGGGCAATCAGGTCGAGCCACTGGTAGCTGCCCCTGCGGGTGAACTCGCGCCACATAGCCATCTTCAGGGTCCGGTTAAAGCGTTCGACCACGCTAACCTTGGTCTCGGAAAAGGTGCTATAGTAGTTGATACCGTACCGTTTTGTCAGGGCTGCGAATCGGGAGTTGAAGAATTCCTTCCCCTGATCCGACTGCATGTGTCTGGGCCTGAACAAGACCAGCATCTTCTCGAAGGCGGTCGCAACATCTCCCATACTCTTGGACTTGACTGGTTCCGCCCGGGTGAAATAGTATATGCGTCTATCTGCGTGAGCAGGTACTTGTACCCCCCCGTTAACGCTTGAGTACGGGATCATTTCCAATAGATAGATTTTCCACAACTCATCGACGCAGAGGGCCTTCGTTCTACGTCTCAGGTATCGACGCCTAACCGGTTTCTGCAGTTCTTCGACTAATGTATCCATTCCGCTCCTTTATTCATTTATATTTTTTATCGTTCCCCCATCCCCAACTTGACCTTAACCTTCATCGCACCGGCAATACCCGCAGCGGCCGCCTTCTCACCCTACCCCCCTGGTGTTCAACAACAGTATACTCCGGGCCTCGGTAGCCATCTCTTCGTTGGCTCGATGTGGATCTTCCAGATCGGAGCTGGCAGCGTAGACTAGGTCGTGCCTTTTACAAGCTTTGTCTAGAGCGTTTATGCCGACGTCTCCCCTGGCCAGTCTCTTGCCGATATTCGTACAGGGCCCACAGTACCTGTACCCGGGGATGTAGAGTTTTACCAGTAGTTTGTCGATGATCTTGTTAAACAGACATGAACCTTTCTTGCCCCACTTCCAACCCTTCTGGAACTGGGCTTTTGTGGTCCGGCAGTCCGCGCATTTGCCTTTCAGGCGGTTGTTCGACATAGTTACGAGGTTGGAGTCGAGGGTGTCGGTGTCCCGTTTGCACTTCAAGCAGTACATGTTTAAAATGCGTTTTAGGCTATTAAATAATGAAACTCATCAATTACGACAATCTCTACAATCCTGTCGGGAAGATCAAGACGTCTCGGAGTAAGCTCAGATTCCCCAATTCGCTGCGGTGTATCGTCCGGCCAGGTGCGGGAAGACGAACCTCATCCTCAACCTCCTCTGCAATGAGGGCTGGTTAGAATACGACAGACTCCACGTGTGCTCCAAGACCCCTTTTCAGGCTAAGTACGAGAGGCTGCCGTGGGCATTCGATGAGACCTGTCCGGGAGTCGTGGTGTTCTGCTCGAATTTCGAGGAGGTACCGCTACCCAAGAAGCTTCTAGACCCCGGCAAGAAGACCGTATTCCTATTCGATGACTGCATGATCAAGAAACAGGACAGGATCAATAGGTACTTCGCCTACGGTCGGCACGTCAACGTGGACGTCTTTTACCTGTGCCAGACATACAGCAGGATACCAAAGCGGGTGGTCCGAGACAACGCGAACGTCCTGATTCTCTTCAGGCAACATGACGCCAATCTCAGGCACGTCTACAACAACCACGTCGGGTGTGACATGAGCTTCGAGGAGTTTAAGCGGACTTGCGGGGATTGTCTGAACTCCGACCCGCATGGATTTCTAATGATCGATAAGACCAAACCCTTGACAGAAGGGATGTACAGACGCATGTTGGATTAAGTCTGTTACCCGATGTTGACGTCGACGTCGACGTTGACGAGAACGTGAGTGTCTGGGTTGATGAATACACGTGTTTTGGTTGACGAGGACGTTCGATATTTCCTTCAATAAAAAACCATTACAACTCAGCACCGTCCGGAACCATTCTCCAAACAGTTCGAGGCTTTAAAACAGCACCTCAAGCGAAAATTCCTCAACGTGAAACTCGAAAGGGCCACCGAGTCTGACCACCTGACGAAGATTTTCAAACCGATCACGAACAGCATCCGAGAACAGACCAAACTCCGAGCGATAGAAAGCAAGGAAGCGGCCGCTCAACGTCAGCCCCAAATCAAAGAATTGCTGGCCATCTAAGCCAGGCAACAGAAACAACACATACAGCACGGGAAAAAACTTCGAAACATTCAGAGGGCCTTGGAAGCCGCGACCGGCCCGGGGTATAGCAGGGAGGAAGATGGAGGACATACGGAAGACTCGGAATCCGAGCTGGCTTTTAATGCCGGGGCGATGAGACGGTTTTCTAGCTCTATGGGGCACTCACGCCCGCCTCGCTATGGCAAATCGAGGCCATGACTCCGAGCATCTGAATGAGATACTTGGAGGAAGAGACTTCTTTGCTCGACACCGTGCAACTAGGACCACTAGCTACCGAGTACCTGAGCATGTTCACCACTAGGGAGACCCTCACCGACTCCACTTTCGGTATAAGGCACGACCCGGAAACTAAACGGTACAAGATAGGTTCTGCGGACGTGGACTTTGAAGGGGACGACGTGGTAGTGGAAGGGAAAATATACAAGGGTACCGACGAGTTGTGGCAGTTGATCATGGTCAAGAACCTCTGTAAACCGACCGAGGATCACCTGAGTCTGTTGGATTATCATGATATTCTCAGGAGAAGCAGCGCAGTCTATAGAGACCAAAATCGCGAGTCTAAGAGACTGAAATCGAGTGCCAGTTACAAGTACGCAACCTTCATTAAACCTGTGTTTGGCAAGGAGAAGGGGCCGCAACAACCGATTCGACAAGGGGATGGATACGCAACGCACGTTAAGCCCGTTAAGTGGTGGCAACCGAAGCAACTGGCTCGACGAGGGGACGATACCGGTTTTACAACAACCCAAATGATCTGTGCGAAGGACTGAAGCTGATCAGGGCTTCGAGAGATGCTGGGAACACCTTGCTGGACCAGGAAATAGTGCAGGAAATAGTCGGAGTTGAAAGCTAATGGTCTTTTATCCGATGCTGAGCATGGGAAGTTGATCGAAGAGTTTGGGAAATGTTAGGAAAAAACAACCAATAAAAAGACTAAAGAGCGTTTTTAAATGCCCAAGACCATCCAAGACACTTTCGCTTCGTGCGACGTATGGGGGACGATTCCTTCCTCTTCCATAATTCTTTCCTCGAACACCGTGGATTTCACCACCAGTTTTCGACTCCTCTACTGCTTGCTGAGGGATGGGAGATTGCTCTGGTCAACTTGCAAACGTACAACTCGATTCTGAACGTCAAAGCTTTCGACTCGGACATGTTTAGGTACAGCCACAACAACAGAGTGGACGAAACTCATCATTACAGAAGGTTCCTACGAATTGGAAGCGATAGAAAAATACGTCTACGTGGAGCAGAAGAAGTGTCAGCACTTGGACGTCCTGAACGACTCCTCATACATTCGTATCATCAGCAACCCCACTACTCTGAAATGCGAGCTGCATATCACGGATAAAAAATACAAGGTAGATTTCTTCACTGAAGACCTGACAGCCATGGGGAAGTTATTCGGATTCGAACCCGAAGTGTACGTACACAAAGAACACGGCCAATACCCTCAACGTAAATTCCGTCTTGGTACACTGCGATCTGGTTGGCAATTCTTACGTGAACGGCTCGGGTCGAGGCAACCGACCCTATACTCGTTCTTTCCGAACTGTGCACCAGGATGCAAGATAGTGCAATTCCCCCACAACTTGATCTATTTACCCATAACCAGCAACACCATTAACTCGATCAGAATGTGGCTGACCGACCAGGATGATCGTCCACTTAATTTGAGGGGAGAGACCGTGACTGTGAGACTGCACTTGAGGAAGTGGTAGATGGAATTTTTTCGCGTATAAAAGGGTATCCTTTAAATGTTGGACTTCAAACCCAACAAACCATCCCCCACACAACAACCCCCGCTACCTACTGAATCCCGAGCTAAACGTCGGCAAGTCCTGACTCCATCGAAAGTGGCCTATCTCGATAGTCTCATCTCCAACGCAAAATGGAGACCGTAGAAGGATACCTAAACGTCCAGGAGCCTTTTATCCTGGATGAGTCACGACTACCCCCAATAATCGGGACGAACTTGAAGAGCATGAACTCGGAACTTAGAATAGTAGTTCAGAACCAGGATCTCTTTACCCATCCCCACCGGAGTTACCTGTACATGAAGGGTGCCCTGGTAAAAGCGAGTGAAGGTCGGCTTACGCGGCCACCGACAAGATAGCCCTTGTGAACAATGCGATAGCCTACCTCTTCTCGAACATCAAGTACCAGATAGGAGACAAGACCGTGGACGAGATCAATCACCCGGGATTCGCCAGCACCGTTAAGGGAATTGTCTCCTACGGCCTGCAAGACCAAGCCTACATACCGAATAGGGGTTGGTTCCAGGACGGCGCCAGCGCCAGTACGGCCGACAATGAAATACTGTCTTCAAACAAAAGAGAGACGTCCTTCTAAGTGCCCACTGCCCGAAAGGATCTTTCGCTTATACCATCCCCCTCTCCCATCTCCTGGGATTCTTCGAAGATTACACAAAAGCGATTTACAGGGTTCAGCAAATGTTGATTCTAATGCGGGCTGCGGACACGAATGCCATCTCCCGAGACACCGCAGAAGAATAGGCTGTACGGAGTCGTGGATGCCAGAATCACCGTACCCATGGCTTTCAGACACTGGTACTCGGACATACTCTATTTGCCCACCATGACTAGCTGTAATTGGAGATTGATCACGACGAGATCTATCGAGAAGCCGGGATACGTAATAATCGGGTTCCAGACTGCAAGGGAAACAGACCAGAAGAAAAATCCGGCCGTCTTCGACCACTGCAGTCTCATGGACTCACACGTGACTCTGAACTCGGAGCGATATCCCTTTCTCGACATTAATACGGATTTTGCCAGCGGAAACATCTTGAACGTGTATCAAGACTTGCTCAACTTTAGGAAGCAGTATTACAGGGAGCCGGTAACGGGACCCGCTTTCGATATTTCGACTTTCGGTAAGACCTTTCCCGTGATCTGCGTAGACTGCTCGAAACAGAACGAGAGGCTTAAATCGAGCGTGATTGACGTGACTCTGAGGTTTAAATTCGGAGCTCAAGTACCAGCTAGCACTCGAGGCTATGCCTTGGTTTCAGCGACCGGTTCATGACCCTCAAGTTGGAGCAGTCGAAGTCGTGACGTGAGGTGGGAGGGGGGGATGATAAATAAAAAGTACATTAATTATGTATTCCCCAACCCCCCTCTAGTTATCGGTTCCCCAGAAGCGGGGTATGATTCAACAACTCAAGGTCGGAAAAACACCGAGCGTTCGTCTGTCCAACTCCCAGTTGAAGCGGAAGACCAACGTATCCCTTCCGGTCATCAAACGGCAGCAGTCGAGAATTCGAAAGGCTCGGGATATAATCTGAAATTCTTGCTTACTCAAGTCCAGAAAGGCGGCTTTCTTTCCTTGCTCCTCCTCAATCCACCCTCGCCACCCTCGCCACCCTCGCCACCCTCGGAGCAGTAGAAGGTGGAGTGGCAGGAATAGCCAAGGCCCGCAATGACTCCAAAGCCAATTCGAGACAGCTTGAAGAAATAAAGCAGCACAATGCCAAGATGGAAGCACTATCCGCTTCGAAGACGGGCTGGGGACTGGGAAGAAAAAAAAAGTTCCGCGGTGTGGTCGAGGATTTAACCTGAAGCTGGGGTTCCCGTGAACAGGACCTTAACGAACTTGGACCTCGTCGGATACGCTAAAACGTTGGAGACCCGCACATCCAGAGGAGTTTATTCGATAGACCTGCTCCTCACATGTCCTAGAGTGTCCGAATGCGATATACTGAAATTGCAGGACTCGAGAGATGGGGATGGAAGTCACTGGACCGCGTATTACCTAAAGGGGGGTAGGGTTCGTGTGCCCTGTACTTCGATTCGTTCGGCTTAAAACTGTCTGCAGAACTCTACAGTTACTCTACAGTCAGAAACAGGAAATTCGTCTGGAACCCGAAGAGGATACAAGCGGCCGACGAGATACTGTGCGGGCAATATTGCTTGGCCGCACTGTATTATTTTAATGAAGGGTATACTAATCTGTACGAGGTGGTGGAGAGGCTCGGTACCTAATGATATGGGGAAACCGAAAAATGGACTCAGAGGCAGCCTTGTGATGGAGTCACCAAGGTGTGGGGTTTAATGGAGGCCAGGTTCCGAACCGCTTGCTCTAGGACCAAAGGTTCCCGAGTTACTGGGGTGGGCCAACTCCCAAAACGACGGCATCCGACTTTCAGGTAGTCGTACATGTAGGATGCAGTCGGAAAAGGCTAAATCCCGAGCGGTTTCGCTCTATTACCAACAGTTCCCAAATTATTGGGGTGGACCAACTGCGGAACTCGAATTTTGGGTGGGCTACACGTAGGGTACAGCCTGGGGATTCTAAATCCCGAACGGTTTCTCTCTAGGACCGACGGTTCCTGTGGTATCGGGGTGGGCCAACTGCACTAAATTTGAGTCCCCGATTTCTGAAGAGGCCCATGCGTAGGGCTCAGCCCAGGGAAGCCACATCCCGAGTGGTTTTGCTCTAGGACCGACGGTTCCCGAGTTATTGGGGTGGGCCAACTCCCAAAATTCGAGTAACCCAGGGTTTTGGGGGGACCACCAGTTAGCTGGGATTCCCAGTGGGGTTCTCGAAAGGGTGTCCAAATTTCGATCGGATTTGCAACCAACGGTTCCAGAGTTATGGGCATTTTAAATAATTTCGGAAATGGAAATTAAAACTGAAACCCCATAATGTTCGACTTCAATATGGGACACCCCAAAATGGCCGACTGGAAGGGACGTCATTCAAAATAGTGGGCCGGATGTGACGTCAAGATCTTCCGAAATGATGGTAATCTTTCAAGATGGCAGCACTTCCAGTTTGCATGCCATCTTGGCCATCTTGGTATCCTGTGTCTCTGATCAAAAATAGCACTATCATACTACTCTGAACGCTTTATCAAAATTGGATGGGATGGAGATACACGCACATAGGACTTTCAGGTTCAGTAAATCCCCAAATGGATCTTCATCGTCATCTTGGTTCATCCATCTTTCTTCTACAGGGCATTTTTCCTGGGAATCTGCTGGTTTTTCTACTCCGCGATTTGGCCTCTGATACAGTGGGCTGTTAGTCCAAGCCCCGTGGTAAACTTCCTGCGTTGATTCACCTCCATCTCCGGTAGCAGTGAGCCTTTTTTTGGACATGATCACTAGTAGTCTGCTGGAGGTTCTGCATGCTGAAGTCCAAGGCTGATAGGCTAAAAGACACCTGGTACTGAATGCAATAATGAGCAACATCTTTGATAGAGTGTTGGCATGGTCCACCATTATAGATGTATGCTCTACCTTATTCTTGCCCTTTCTTCCTGATAACTACTTCATGCTGCCATCTATCGTTGGTTTAGGTGGGCGGTGATCAGTTGTGATATCATCCGGATCCGGGGTGCTCATCGATGGTGTTGCATGTCCCAATGTTGTCCTTGGTTTGGGAATTGGAATATATCATGATGGTTGACCCACACCCTTCTGTGTCGGCAGGATCTCTACAACTTCATATGGTGTGTCTGCAACTTCTCTGCTTATCATGTCTGGCATTTCTTCTACTAAAAATTCCACGTAGTTATCTGTCTTCCTCGTAAACTCTTGTCGTGGAGTTGCTGTATGTCTTGGTCTCAAATTATATCTTGGAGCTGGAACAGTTATTTCTTCATCAATGGTCATGAAGTGTTTGTGCTCTTGTGTTCGTGCATTTTGCAGGGCTTCACTTCCGTTACATTTTTCATCAAAACGAACACTCTGTTTCACTGATGGCTGTTCTCCCATCATCTGGACACCACACTCGGTATCCTTTCATGTCGAAAGCATAGCTTACCAGAACACCTAGTTTTGATCTGGGTTCTAGCTTACTGTGGTTCCTGCGGTCATCATGTGCAAAGCACAGACGTCCTGTTCTTTTTCAAGTGTGCTACGCACGGTAGTCGATTGAAATATAAGGGTTCGGGATTTCATCACTTTGCTAGCATGGGCAACTCAGTTCTTGACGTACACAGCAGCTTACAGCATCTCGACCCACCATTCTGCCAAGAGGTGTGCAGAAATCAACATTGTACGTATCGTGCCAAAATTGTGCAATTAAGCCGTACAGCGACCCCATTCATCTGAGAGCTATAGACATTCGCACGTTCGGCCTTGATTCCGAGCCGAGTCAGTTCATCTTGTTAATATTAAGCACAGTACTCCATCCCATTGTCCATTCTAAGTCGTTGAAGACTTGTTCCTGTTTCACGTTAAGCGACTGATAAGTATTTTCAGAATTTGTCCAGTGCTTCATCTTTCTTTTTCATAGTATATACAACGCTTCTCCATGAAAAATCATTTGTAAACGAGATGAAATATCTTGCCCCACCATAGGAAGTCACTGGTGCAGGTCCCCATACATCTGAATATACCAAGTCAAGAGGGGATTTGGGACTACGTTCTACATGGGTCACATGTTTGGAGTGACTTTCCTAATCTACATGATTGTTTGGAAATGGGATTGTCAGGAGTGAGGGGTTTTATGCCTCATACTTTCTCGTTCATGTTCATTTTGTGAATGGCTTGCACGCTCACATGTCCAAGTCGCTGATCCTAAACTTCCATGTCAATCCTCTGTTTAGAATATGTTGGTTGATCGGCATCCTTCTTTTGTTGATATATGGTTGGCACAGATTGTCCCAACTTCACAACTGTATCAGAAGTTGGCCCGATGGCTGGTCCTTTATTCTCTAGTCTTTTGTCTGCATGACTTGTGGGGCCACTTTCTCCTTTTACTATAAAACAACCGTTCTCCAGTGATGCTTGCATCTATGATAACAAGCCCTTTGCTATCAGTGCTGATTTTCCACCCAGCTTCAAACATCTTCGGTCCTGAAAGAAGATGCCTAGTCATATTCAAGGTATGCACTACATTTTTTAATGTATTGGAACTAAACCCCTGTCCACTTGTATCTTTAATCTTACGTCCCCAATGCCACTAATCTGTGTCATGCCTTCGGCGAGTATGGCTGCGGGAGAGTTAACCTGTCTGTAAGTGGAAAACCATTCTCGGTAGGCGCAGAAATAGAGGGTTGCACCAGTATCTAATGTCCAACGCACGTCTATAGCAGCAGTCAAGTTTGCCTCAATGAGACATGCTCCTGCCGACTTCAGGGCGTTCCCTTCCTCTTCTTCAGTTCTGGATGTAGGGCTTACGTAGCTTCTGGCAAAATGTCCCTTTCCTCTACAATTATAACAAGCGTTACTCTTCTGTCCTGGGTTGGAATGGGCGGAGTGGGCTCTTGGAACGTTGAAGGTTTCTTCTTCCTCAGCCTCCTCTTTTTGGGCCACCCCTTTCTTGGGTGTAGCGTTGCGAGCCAGTAACATGACTTGTGCATCGTCTGGTTCAGTTGTTCGACCTTCGGCAGTGGGATAGCATCGTTTGTATAGACGTTCAATAGACATTCAATAGACGTTCCTTGATTGTTTCTTGATTGTTCCTTGATTGTTTTATGTTGAAATTCAGCATCTGCTAGCGCGTACAATCTTTAAACAACAGAATCCCAGTTGTTTGATAGGCTGCATATCATTTGGTATCATTTGATATCATTTCGTATCATTTCTGTGTCAATGGTTTTCCCTGCGTCCTGCAGATCACCAACCGCATTCTGGATTCCTGCCAGGTACTTTGCCATTGATTCACCAGTCTTCATGCACATTAAGACAAATTCTTTCCTTAAAGTTCTATCCTGGCACGGGATTTAAGTGTGAATACCATTGCTAAGGTATCCCAGGCTATTTTAGCTACAGTACTTGGTTGGATTAAGACTTTCAAATTGATTTCCAAACCGAAGGCGAACAGTAGCTAAAGCCCTCGATTCTCTAAGTCTGAATTGTCTTGTTGAGCCAGGACGTTTTTCCTCTTCCTCTGCCATTTCTGATTGTTTATTGTTGATAAAACCATAGAGACCAGGTTCGTGCATGAACATGGTCACATCAAAATACGATAGTTTTTGTAATTCAATTTGACGAACCTCAAAGTCAAACCACCAGATATATTATCTTGATCCATGCCAGTAATAATAATGGTGCTGTCCACCAATAATCTAAGAAAATATTGGTATTAACTGTAATTATGTGGTAACAATACAGTGGCTAGTGCTGGTTATTCATTGTATACCACCACACTTGTCACAATTAAAAGGTTTCTCCTTTGTGTATACTGCTGTGTAGGTCTGTATAGCAGGCAACTATCAAGCCACGTAAACTCAACTAAGCTGTACCATATAGTTTGCACTTGGACGGTATTTCTCTGGTATATGCTCTGGCCTGTACTACAGTTAAGCCGTACCATGCAATTTGCACTTTGGTGGTTTCTCACTGGTGTGTGTGTGTGTGTGTGCTGGCCTATACCACTATACAACTTTGCCATGTAGCCTGCACTATAGAGGCCTTTCTCTGGTGTTGGCACTATTATTGTCCTTCATGAACTACACTACGCTCTACTGCATTACTCCAAACACACTGGGCTTTACTCGTTCCTCACACATCACATTTGCATGTGGCCTTTTCTTTGGGATGCGATTATTATTATCTTTTCTAGACACACAACATTTTCTTGGCAGTGCTTGGGAAACGTGAGTCTTTTCTTAGGGACTCAATTTTTATTGTTTATTCTAGTTGCACAACATTTTCTTGGCAGTGCTTGGGAAACGTGGGTTTTTTCTTAGGGACTCAATTATACATTTATATTCTAGTTGCACAACATTTTCTTGGCAGTGCTTGGGAAACGTGAGTCTTTTCTTAGGGACTCAATTATACTTGTTTATTCTAGTTGCACAACATTTTCTTGGCAGTGCTTGGTAAACGTGAGTCTTTTCTTACGGACTCAATTATACTTGTTTATTCTAGTTGCACAACATTTTCTATCTAGGCAGTGCTTGGGAAATGTGAGTCTTTTCTTAGGGACTCAATTATACTTGTTTATTCTAGTTGCACAACATTTGCTTGGCAGTGCTTGGTAAACTGGGCCAATAACCCTGTTAAATTCTTAATTGATTGTCAAGCATACAGAGCAATAGTTTACGCAAATGAGAACAGGAATGCTAAGTCCATCAAACTAAAATTTCCCGTGCACCAATTTATTCCTTTGGTAAGCAGTTCTATCACTCATAAAAATGGAACAGTCTTACTTGTGTTTTCAAGATATGTGTTCTATACTTAAATTGTCCGTTCTTATTAGACTTTATTTCTTATTGGGCAACGAAACTTGCAGTTTGCAAGTTTAAAAGGGCAGGACAAGAACCACCTGTGTTCTCGTCCATTTGCAATCATCAGAGAAGAGAAATTCTTAGGGGGGGGGGGGGGCCGCCTCCATAAGGTCTGCAGACACAAAACGCGTGCGCGTTCGTTTGCACAGCTGCTAGCAGCCAAGCACGTCGGACTTTTGCCTGGCTGGAACTACAAGCTATTTTATGTACAACTTCAAAGGCCAAACAATTCGGTTTTATCATTATTTCTTTAATACTATTATGCTAATGACTCCAAGGTCCAGTCAATCCAGTTTCTACATTGGTTTTCGCACAAATACTCTACAGAGGCCTCTTTATTTTACCTTTCCGTAACAATTGTTCTACTAAGAACTTTTAAGAGGCCTCTGTAGAGTATTAGTGTGAAACCAGTGTAGAAGACTTGTTATGGAAAGGTAAAGT
>JAHWFP010027149.1:533-74216 GCA_023313725.1 Lithobius niger
CAAATCCGTATCACCGAAATAAATGACCAGAGTGTACTATTTTTTTTGGTAAACCATTTAGAATTAAGTTGGAAGGAAATGGGTTTCAACTACTTACATTGTCGTTTGTTAAAATTAAGGCTGTTCCAAGCACATTTTTTCCTGCCGAGCCGAGCGCTCAATGGATGCAAGGTACACCGAGCATAAACGACCCGAGCAGAATCGAGCAACTTTACTAATCACAGGGGTGATACCGGGCATACCAGCACTTTTTCACATTTTCTCACATTCCAACTTTTCATTTTTTCACATTTTTCATATACCTACTTTCATGTTTGTATCACTATTTCTTCGTTTTCATATATGTCACACCATACTAGTGTGCGTCATCGCATCTCTGAACGTATAACAGCGAAAAAGTAAGTCCCATCGCGAGCAAAGCGGAAAGCACAACCCAGTGTCGTTGGCTCCGATCCAAGCGAATGCCACTTCGAATCCGAGAACCTACCCGTGTCCCAGGTGGTTATGGTTTAATTTCTAATTAATAAAGTTATCAGAACTATCCAACCACAGCTGGGGAGTCGGGGGTAGCGACAGGGGAAACCCCACCCCTCTCAATAAAAATACTTATCCTTTGAGCGCCATATGGCCTTACCACCGAATGCTGCTAACTTCCCACACATGCTGGAGTTAAAAGGGTTAAAGGGTAATGCATTACAAAATGTTTTACCGAATCCAAATTAGGATTAATACAGAAAAATAGCAACTCATATGAGAGAAATGAAAAATATGTATAGACTACCTTAGAGTAAACTTCCAAGTTTTTATTTTTTATCGCACATCTTATCTTATTTTATTATCATCCAAAAGCCAAACGTATTACCAACACTAATAATATTCTTTTAAACACCACCTATTCCAACGTGATGCTCCACCATTTGGTATAAAGCAACAACATTTAGTTTATTTCAACAACAGGACGTAGTGTTGTTGTTATGCTGGAGCCAGCAACTGGGATAGGTGCAAGGGTCACTGGAGGGGGCGTCTTACTGAAGACAATGCTGTTAAGAGTGGATTTCTTAGGCGCGATATTTTCGATTTGTTGGCAGCTGCTGAGCAAGTGGAATCTTTACTTTCCATTTACAGTCTAGCAGCCATAAGGGATTGGAGAAACAAAGTTTTTTAAGTCTATGAAATCCGTTCTCAAAGCGCTGGCTTGACTAGAAGTGCCGTTGTTTAACCCTCCATTTCAATCTAGTGCCCCTTGCAGCTATCCCTTTTGTAGCCAATATGATGCTGCTCTATATGACAGTGACACAACGTATTATTGTGTATACCTCTATGTTGTAGCCAGTTACTGGGTTAGCGGCAAAGAGCACTGGGGGAGGTCGTCTTAACCAGCTTCAGAGACGTACGTCTTGGTAGTTAGAAAAAGAATGCAAATATGTTATACTAAACATATATCCTTGGAGTTGATGTGGTTAATGAAGCCAATGCTATTAGATTGGATTTCTTAAGCCTATAACGTGCAATTTTTGTTGTTGGATAAACCAACGTTCTTTTAAGACTAAGAAATCCGCTCTCTTGACTAGAACTGCCATTGTTTTCCGTGACATTTTAATCTAGTGCATGCCCTCCCTCGCATGACGTCACTTGACGCTGCTCTATACATGAACCCGTTTAACTTCCCCCATTCCTTTTCGACACTAGCACCAATGATATTAGCGGGGCCTCTGGATGGATGGATGGAGAGGGCATTGAGATTCAAGCATCATCATTATGCCTTGGGCAAAGTAGCCGGCCGCGACTTGTTTGCAGGGGATTCGTAATACAACACAGTCATGTGACTGGTGGTCAGATAACGATCAGAAAGGAGCTTAACAAGACTCGCTTGGACGAAAGGAAGAAAGATTTTGCTATTCAGTCAGAATTATTTATTTATTTAAGTAATGCATTCCCTTAAAATATTATATAGTGATTTCGATACTGAGTTACAAATGCTTTTGAGGATTAGATCACCGTACATGAAATGGGTTACGCAAAGTTTTTTTTATCTACTTAATAGTATAGTAATACTCTAGTATTAAGTCGATAAAAAAAACTTTGCATCATACAATTAAATCTTAAAAAGGATTTATCAGCCAAATGGATAGACAATATTTTGCATTCATCCGGGCTGTGAAATAGAAATAATAATAGGAAAAAAGGAACCAATGTGAATTAAAAAAAAAATAAATAAATAAAATCTTTCAGCTTAGGACTAGCACTCTGCTGTAATCTCCAGATGTCATCGATCAAGACCTGTGTGGAAAAATAAGGAAATAAGGAAGTAATGAATCAGGAAAAAACCTGTAAATATAAGCTGAAGGGGGAAAAAAACGAATTGATGCCCCGATTTTTTCGGAGTATTCTTTTTTTCGATAGACAATATTTGGTTAAATCAGTTACCTCGGCTAAAATTTCACCATGACGGCCCCTTTTCTTTCAGGTTTTTTTCTGCTGATTTTTCCTTATATTTATAAAAGCATTGTATATAGAATTTAAAAATTTAATTTTTTATTTTAAGTTTACTCAACCGTAAATTGTAGTGGCGCTGTCTGTTCTGGAGCCAGAACTGTTAGTCTGCTCTGGTAAAGTTCATATAGTGGCTGTTTTTACTTTTGCGGCATAAGCACATATGTATAGAGATTGGGGCTAAGGCGATGTTCAAGGTAATTACTATAATGGTCACTGTCACCAAATGTAAAATCTGCTACCCGCCCAGCATGGCAAAATTCGGATCTTGGAAATCTCCATCCCATCCTTCGTAATGACCCTTTTCTCGGAGCATGTGCTAAGGATTGACTGCTGGGGACCATGGGGCTGGGCGAACCGAAAGCTTTGCGTTTTGGCGGGCTGAAGGCCTTGGAAGAGGGAAATATATGCATTCTCAAGAGCCAAGTGCTGTAACGAGCTGATTGGTCTTGTGCAAGGCGAGTGAGTCAAACCAATTAACAGATGCAGCCATCCATGACCACCAAGAACGATAATATTTCTTGAAAGGGGAACTAATATGGGATTTGGGGTTATGGATTGACTTGATGGAATTTTTTTCAAGACAAGAAATCGAATTGACTGTATTTGACTGAGTTTTCAACGGATTTAAACAAGGATTGGTTTGAATTAAAGCTGAACTCAAGAGTTTTGCCAAGAGCACTTCGTAAATGCAAAATTTGAACAAGTTTTAATCGTAAACTGTGATGTTAGGCACCACGACTATTGAATGAGGGGGGTGCAAATTGCAGCTCAAGTTGAATAATCAGTGTAATAGTTTCAAGTAACGTTCTTGTTGAGGTTGATCTGTTTAGAAAAGGAAAAATAACGCATATTCCCAACCCTAAGGGTGAACTCCCGTTTTGCCAAAATGCAGATTAACATTTTTACCCTTAGGGCCTGTCGCCAAAACGAATTTGACAAAATTTTACGTACACGAAATTTTAATACCTTATTTCTATGTTATGAGGCTTTAAAAGGCAAACATTTATAAGAGGCAATACAATGATAGAATAAGCCCAGTTGATTTAATAAAGTTTTGAAAACTGGCAATATAGACGGAAAAACGTGAGCTTTAAATAATTGTTAACGATACTTGGGCGTCACAAGGTTCTCTTTTAAGAATAGTTAGTTATACACGTGATGGTTAACCTTTTCCAAACGGAAATTTCCGTTTTGCAGAATCTCGTTTCTCAGAATCAAAATATTCTTCACAAATTTAACAATTTTGGTTAGTCGTGGTTTCTGATGTTATGTGTTTAGCCGCAGTGCGAGCGAGGCACATAATTTGAAACAAATAATTTTGCAAAATGGGATTCTGCAAAGTGGATGTTTGTTTAACCATCATCATGTTATAAATGTTCATGTTTTACCCATTATACGCTAGGTGTTAAATGAATAATATGTAAAAAATTAGCATATAACACCCTAAACTATAACACCCTAGACTATGTGAACTAGCGTATGACATACGTTAGTAGCATTTTAATGGTTAAATGTTTCGAGTGCCTAAATGTTCGTGAGCGGGAATTGGCGAAACGGGACTGGTCCCTGAGGCAAAAGCTGTTAATCTGCTTTCTTTTCGGCGAAACGGGATGTAACGGTACACGAATAAAAGAGAAGTTAGATTACACCGAACCGTAACGAACTAACAGTTAACTGTTTGTACGCAGCCGTCTGAAAATGAACGCAGTAGTGTTAGCAGGAAAACTGCGTAAGTAGCGGAGCCAAAAATGCATAAGTTACGAAAACGCAAAAATCTTAATATTTTATTTTCCACGATGTAATCGTAGAATTTGTAATTTATTAAAATTAATGTGGAGTCTGTGGCTCGAGGTTTCTAGTGCTGCCAAATAGCAGCCAACACACAATACCGACCAAAATGCTTCGTTGCGTGGAATTTACATCATCGCTGCATTTAAATGGTTAAACGTATACTGGATTCAACGGTAGATCCTGTAGTGTGTTGTGCCAATAAAAATTAAGTTATTAATTTTTTAGCCTATTATTTTTTCCCTGTAGTTTTTAAAATCAGCAAATAGAACTGCACTAGCTCAATTTGGTTTGTTAATGCTCGTATCTGGCTTTTCCTTCTGTAATATTAGGTTAGGGTCGTTTGCTAAATTATTTTAACTAACTTATATTTCTAACCTCTGAACCTCAATTTTTTAATCACTGGTCTCTACGTTTCCAGGTACAGCTAAACGAATTCATCCCAAAAATGTGTAGATTTAGTGGGGTGGGGGAGTGGAGCTATTAGGAAACTTCTATCCCCCTTGAAAAATAAGTTTGTTTAGGGCGGAGGGGAGTCCAACGAAAAATCTTGCAAGGCGTCCAGTCTAAGTTCGTTACGCCACTGCAAAAAAAATATCTCTTGTGGAAACCATTGTGACTGATTCTATGGATGGCATCTAGACCCACACAATTGCAACTAACACATCTTGTTTTGGTAAGAAATGAGGTGGAAAATACACATTTAATCCTGTATGCACTAAAATTTCTTCCCAGTGGCATCAATCGGATTCGAGCTGCAACCCAGTTACTATAAGTTAAACTCACACATTGGCTATATCCACTCCTCCACTAGCCTAACCATCAGTTCGAATCTGAGTCACGCGTGTTGAACTACATCTGTTTTTCTGTTTGGTTTGTTTTCCAACTGCCTATTTCCAACTATTTGTGTATATTTACTTAAATGATTGTCCTTTTTATTTCTATTTATTTTAAAAGTCTGCCTGAAGAGAAATGAAATATGCCAGTTAGAAAATAAAATAAAAAATTCAACCAAATTGTAAAATTAAACTGTTTTTCAGTACTGAAAGTAATTAGACTAAAAAACTTGGCAGTTGAACATAAATTAAGAAAATTTTCCCTTTCTTACCTTAAAAGAAATACTTCAATGCTAAGTACTTTTGTAAAGATCGTCTGGTGAAAATTTCGAATTTTTTTTTCTTGAGCGGAAAGCGCTAAAAAGACCTCGCTCTTTAACTTTCGATATCTCCATGAAAAATGGTCCAATCCGACCAGCATTTCTTCTGCTTAATAGACCAACACATTAGCTTTAATTCTTCGGGAACAGATCCTGAAATTTCTTTCCCAATAATTAACTACAGTGTTAACAAAACTCTCCAAAACTGCCCTGAAGCGCTAGTCGCCATTTTTCTCCAACTTGTATTTAATGTTTGACTCCCATTTGGGCATAAAACCTCGTTATGTATTAGGGAGCTCAAATCCCATTGCCATGTTTTCATTTAAACATGCACGTGAATTTAGTACTTAATATTTTTATTTGCACAGCAGTCTCCGTCTTTATAAAAACGTTGACTATACCACGGCTGTAAAAAACGCTCCCAAAGTATAAATGCGTTGTACAATTTTTATTAGAAGCTAGTACATTTAATAAAATTAGTGTACTTTTTATTTCCTATTTATTTTGAAAGTCTACCTGAACAGAAATGAAATATTCAAGTGAGAAAGAAAACTAAAAATACAACCAAATTATAAAATTAAACTGTTTTTCAGTACTGAAAGTAATTAGACCAAAAAACTTAGTAGTTGAACACAAGCTAAACTAAGAAAATTCGCACTTTCTTACCTTAAAAGAAATACCCCAATGCAAAGTACTTTTGTAAAGATTGTCTGGAGAAAATTTCGAATTTTTTTTCTTGTGCGGAAAAGTGCTAAAAGACCTCGCTCTTTAACTTACGATATCTCCGTGAAAAATGGTCCAATCCGACTAGAATCTGTTCTGTTTAATAGACCAACACATTAGCTTTAATTCTGCGGGAACAGATCCCGAAATTTCTTTCCCAATAATTAACTACAGCGTTAACAAAAACGTTCCAACACAGCCGTGAAGCGCAATTAGCCATTTTTCTCAACTTGTGTTTCATGTTTGACTCCCCTTTGGGCATAAAACCCCGTTGTTTAGTATTTTATTAGGGAGCACAAATATCAGCATCCCATTACCATGCTTTCATGCACGTGAATTTAAAAACGTTGACTATAAACCACTTTATTTATGGCTGCAAAAAAAAACGCTCCCAAAGTATAAATGCGTTATACAATTTCTACTATAAGCTAGTACTTTAAGCTTTATCTTTTAGTGCTTATAATAACAATAATTATTAACGTTACGTTAATAATTAGCCCTACATAGCTCGGACAACATACATCATGGGGACAGCAGTGCATCTTTTTCAGGGATCTTCCTTCCTACAATAGTGACCCCTACATAGCGTTCTACTAGGAATTCTACCAGCATGATTGAAATTCCAATTTAGAGTTACAAGGCCATCGTTTCCATCACCTGTCACTCCTTTCATCATTATTAGCTTTACTTTAAAGGACATAGTCCACTAATAACAATTTTGTTTCTCTACTTTCATCATAGCTTATACTGTAGAAAAAATTAGTTTCTAATAATTTTCTCTCACATGCAAAGTATACCAAAATTGCTGGAATGTCTGATCAGAAAGCATGTTTACGTGAAAATATACAACAAATTACGTAAGTTGTCCTAATTTGTCTGGTATCACAAACACAAGGATAAAGTAGATTTTGCATGTAAATTTCGTCTTAAATTTAAGTAAAATAAACATACACAAGTGTAAGACTACATTTAGGTAACGGTGACTTTATTTCTTACAAGTTTTACGGAAAGCAAATGAAAAGATGCTCAATGTAGGAAGGTCAGAGACATTTTTGGAATTTTGAATGTAGAGCCAAGCAACCTGGGCCAGGGGGTGTAACAACTAGATAAGTTAAAGAAAAATTACTGGTGGACACATTCAAAACACGAATTAAAAAAAATTCACAGAACCTCCTTCCCAAAATCACACTAAGAGATGTCAAGTTCAAAAACACAAGTCTTTACTGAGGACAATTTTGGGTAAATTTCAAACTATTTTTGCTCCAATTTTTGGTAGCGTACTCACATTCCCGTGTACTTGTATGTTCGCTTTCTTAGTTTTCATACTCGTTAAGTACCTGCACAGATATGTTGAAATTACAACTTTTTTGCTTGTAGTTGGGACCACAATGCAGGTGGGGCCCTGCCAGTACGGTGTACACGCCACTGCTTCACATTTTTTTTAATCACCGAGACAACACCAAAAGTTCCGGTTTTCTTTAAACCAGCAAACTTTCGAAAAAATTGCCACGGGTTTTGTTCCTGCAGTTTTTGAAATTTACTTGTGTAATTAAAAAACTTTTGGTTTTATGTACATTTCTGTTAGTAAATAATGATCGTAAACCAAAAGAAGGAATAGTTAAAGTTACCAGCTGTTTGTGCAGGTTTATGTTCACTTTAACTAAGATCAAGAGCCAACTTTCGATTGATTCACCGGAACGAACATCACCACCAACAGAGAAAAACAAAATAGACATTTACGTCAGTTTTTTCTTCATTTTGTGTGTTTTTCTTTTCCACCAGCAGCGGGACTGCGCTGTTTCGAAATACAGTTAGTGGGAGGAACATGACATACAGCCAAAAACAGTCACATGTTTGACTGCAACTATAGTTGACAGTTATTCATTTCCTTATACCGGCACGGGACATTATTACATCAGCGGCGGCAACAGACTCATGACATAAGTATTGTGGTTTTGCGAAGGCAAAATCTGGCCAAAATGATCCTAAAATTTGATATAAAAAGGATTGTGATCTCTGTCAGGCTCCTTCCATATGAAGCCCTAAAACGAACATCATCTTCGTGCAGCTTACCATGTGAGTATTTGTTATATTTTATTAACACGATTTTTTATATCCTAAAATTCTTAATTATTATTGGCAATAACTTTTTTTTGTTAAGTATAAAATTTTATACATAAGAAACAAACACATAATGTGGTTAAATTAGACGACCCGACTTATCGTGTTACACAATAGCACAAAAAATCGGAGAATTTTATTTACGTATTAGTTTTCAAGTAGATGAACGATATATGCCATACTAAATTTACTTGGGTTTGCTTCCATCAAACCTAGCTAGCTTCCTATATCTTAATCTAACTAACGCGTAAAAATGTGAATATACAAATTACGACGCACGAGGTTTCGATCGATAGTCAGTCGGTTAAACAAGTTTTAAAAAAAAATTTCACATGGATAGCGTATTCTTTTTTATTTTTTTTACAACCAATGCCCACTATTTAATAATAAGAAAATTCCACGCGGTAAACAATAGCTGGTTCTTAGCTCATTTTTATCTATAGGTAGACCTATGTTCTGAACGCTGACTAAAACTCGAACTTGACTTGAAATGACGTCACGCATGGAACGGATAACCATCACCATTTGAACTTCAAAAAAAGCCAGCCCTGATATTTCTTCCAAATGTATTCAAAAAACGTTCTGGTGGTGAATGACACTAAATAGGTGTGACGTCATTGTAGTCAGGTACGTGCGGGGCTAAGCCTATTGCTGCGGCAATGGGTCTCTAAACGTAATTAGCCTATGTCAGGTTGTTTAAAACATTGTTAGCAAATATAAAACTGAAAGATTAACTAAAGACTTACGTTTTATGGGCTGAGGGGGGTGTAGACATAGCCTACTGTCACTAGTAAAAGCACTAATTATCGGTTAAAAATGTGTTAGTTATTTAAATTTTGTTAGGTCCGTATACATAGTTTTAAATTTCGTAAGTACCATCCAATTTTACGATACACTTTTACACTTTTACACTTTTTTGAACATGGTGCACCTCTAGACACAGGCGTGAGATAATTTGGAAATTTGCTAATTTTTAACTTTTTTGAAACCAAGCAGTTTCCATTTTTTTGGCATTTCTCTGACAGTAGATTTGAACTTTTGGTCTTCTGTTTAGGTGAATCCATGCATGATAAATATCAGCTGAGTAGTTCTGAATTAATTTTTAAACTTATGACAGGTCTTCCATTTGGGTTTAGGTAAATACAGGCATGAAAAAATTTCAGCTTTTTTTTCTGTTTTGGTGACCCGAATCTAAAAAGCAACCTTAATTAATACGAACCTTAAAATATTCAGCTTTTTTTTTATTGTTAATACGCTAACTGATTGTCAAGACACACTAACGTGTTTCGCCCGCCAAGATAAATGATAACATCCAGATAATAGCATGGCGACCACTGACACGTTGTGTCTTTACAGCAAAGCAGTTTGGCTGTTTTCAGCCATCTGAGGACTATGCGACAGAAAAGGCCAAAACTTGTTTAATCGGGTGACTTTGGTTGCCTAACAACATAAAAGTAGCTATTACGGACACAGCTTACCGTTTTCTTGTTTAAAAAAAACTACGTGAATAACGTTAATATTTGCCTAATTTCTAGTAATGCTTTTTTTGTATCACGAAAATGAATTCTTCCATGCGGTGAATAATGCTGGTTCTTAGGTCATTTTACAGGTATTACTCTGCCCTTTTCTTATGGACCTTTCTAAATGGTCAAGCAGTTCAGTGGTTAGGGAGCCAAATTGATTGTTTTACATTGTTGTTAAACATTGTTATTATGCAACAATGCCAAACTGAACATTAAATAAATTCGTACGAGATAGTGCAATCATATCAAAAACCAAAACTGGTAAAAGGGACCGTCAAGTTCCGAATGGTTCGGCCCTTCAAAGGAGTGATATCAGCACACCCAAACATTCGCACCGCTTAATCTACGTCCAAAGTATTATTCAGTCCAATTAAGTTGGCAAATATTTTGGTGTGCTGATATCACTCCTTTGAAGGGCCAAACCATTCGGAACTTGGCGGTCCCTTTTACCAGTTTTGGTTTTTGATATGATATCACTCCTTTTTTTAAATTGTGTATTGACTCAACTCCACTACCGTGCAGATGAGTAATAAAGTGCCACGTCAACAAGAAATTGGTTTTCAACAATTTGCAACTACCTTTTGCCTATAGACCGAACCATTCTCAACTTAGTCACCTCTTTATTGGCTTTTGGTTTGGTTTTAATTTTGTTGTAAATTTGTTGTATTTAGTTAGTTTTGGTGTGTTGATATCACTCCTTTGAAGGGCCGAACCACTCTCAACTTGGTGGCCTCTTTACCAATTTTTGACTTTATTATTCCGGTTGGTTTATTTTTCGTGAATTGGACGTGAATAAAATTTCTTTGCAACGTTGTTTAGATTTATCGTGATACACTAGTGTGTGTCTAGGCACGCACGTCAGTATACACATTCTCACTGTCGGAACTTAGGCCGTCCAATGAGAGACGATGCCGACAATACTAACAATGGTTATAACAATATTTTCGTACTTAGGCGCCCTCCCACGCCATCCCTGTTACGCCCCAGCCTCCAAACCGTATTGCACCCATTCGTCCAATTTCATAGCTGGAAGCGTTCCCGTTATCTCGGAATCGATGAATAATCACCCTATGGGATTTAACATGGGAATGAGCGGACTAGCTAGCTAGCTAGTTAGCTAGCTAGGTAGTAACACATTTTCAACGTTATTGAGGGGCAGATTTTGCATTGAAAGCAGCATAGCTGGCATTCAAATAAGAGTTATTTTTTGTCGGGGGGGGGGGGACATTGCTCTCGATTTCAACACAATTTACGCTTTTGTACCGCATTATTATTTTTCCCCAAGTACCTGAAATGTGCCCAACTATGCACCACGGTAAAATCGTTCCAATACTACGGGTTTATGAATTATATATGTAGTGCTTAACAAAAAATCATAGTATGCGTTAACTATGCTTTTTGGCTTTACTTTCTTTAATTAAAATTGTTTTTCTGTTAGAATTAAATAAACCGCATTTGTATGGTTAACTATTCAAAAATTTGTTTCTTTCATACCCTAACGTTTTTTAATGGGTATTTTACGTTGAGGTTTCGTAATGTACAAATTAAATGTTCAACTCACTCAACTTGAATTTGTGCATCCATGAATTTTCAATCCTTTCATCGGATCTTTTTCATTCACATGTATTTCATAAAGTTTTGGGCCATAAAACAACGGTTTGTTAGCGTAGCTCACCCAATTAGAGTGTCCCCTTAGCTTAGCTGTTTGTATATCTCTTCGATCCAAATTTTACACACTCTAACAATAGTGCTACACGCTTAGCCCACTAAATCAGTTTATCTTCGCACTCCCTTTTTGCACAGTGGCGCATAAAAACTTTCTTTCGCGTGTGTCGTTGCAACACACCAGGCATTTATTTATTTTCAAGTTCAATTCGAGGGAAATCTGACGAGCCTAAAATCGCATCGAGTTGATCAATCAACTTTGCCATTGATTTGATGTCGGATCCACAATACTGTTGGTCTTCTGTATAACCGTACCAGCTGAGAATACTATTGCAACGACTTTGTCCGTCTGTCGCTTTTTTTTTCATTTTCAGAATGGTACATGCGAGTTGGTTATTTTTACAATATACTAAAAAAATAACAGGGAATCGGTTAAAAAAACAATTTAATTAGCTTACATTCACCGTTGAAACTGTTAAGAAATAACAAAACTGCAGTTAATAAAATTAGGCCTAGTGGCTATGAGTCGCTGCTGGCACTTCACTGATCTATATTATAGGCTACGTTGCGCATAACGTTGTAATACTATAGATGTGTGCCCGAAACACACCGTGTCTTAAAATTGAATAAGCCTATCCAATTCTACTGCTAATTACGAAATTAAAATTACAAGTAAAAATTAGGCCTAAAACCTGACAATTACACCAAAAATGTAAAACAGGCCTAAGGGAAAAAACAACCGACTTTTAGATTATAGTAACTAGAGATTGCATGGTGAATAGTAATAGGGAGGGGGCCTGGTGGTTAGCATGACCATCTCCTGTGCCAGAGATACCAGGCTGGGGCGCCCTGTGATGGCTCACGTTGATTGTGACATATAAAAGAACCTAGGATTTACCTCCTAGCAAAATTGACCCTCTGGCGTCATCGATGTTTATGTAGCCTACATACAAATATTAATCTGCATGTAAAATTTAGACCTAAAAACATACCACCTAAAATAGGCCAAAATATAGACCTAATCATAGAATAGGCTTAGCATGAATACCGTCGTTCAAGAAAAACTCAGACTATCAAAAATATTGGTCTTCTAGGTACACGACTTCATATTTACGTCTTCGATGCAGCACCAGCATTCTTCCCTTTCCCTCACATCATGGAGCAGCATTGTCTAGATTTCAAAATAAAACGTTATTTACAGGTTATGAATCGTTTTCTGAATCTGTAGGCTAATTCCAGTTTGAATTTAACTCGAGCAATCCACTTTTGCTTAAAAACACTGTTGCAGTCGAATGAATTTTAGGTTTAGATTAATCTAATCCTGTACCAGTTTTAGGCTTACTCGAATTTTCAAAGTAAGCGACGTGAGATAATGCACGTTTAACCCTCACGTTTCTATTAAGAAACACTACAGTCAGAGGTCAACTTCACGCGGAATTTTAACCCTTTACACGCTAGGCATTAAATGAATAATATGTTAAAAATTAGCATATAACACCATAGAAGTGGACTATGTGAACTAACATATGACATACATTAGTAGCGTTTTAAGGGTTAAGCTCCTAAAAACCAATAAAATGAAATAGAAACATAGTTAATCTTTCCGCAATTCTCACAAGCTTTGTATATTTTTCCTTTCCAGAATAGGGCCTGATTTTTGCTAGAATAGGATTAGGGTGTATGCCGCCTAAAAAAAACTATAGTAAATAAATAACAAGATAGTGAATGGTACAACTGTACAAACCATTCAGGACTCCACTGGTCCGGACTAAATGTTTATCAGAAACCTCCCTCTTCAGCTACGGATCCAAATTTCAACTTTCCTGTAGCAAATGGGGTGTCCCTATCCAAATTCATTGAACTTACAAAACGTAAACATGAATTCGAAATTTCAAAGTGACATTTTTAATAAACTAACGCATTTTTAATTTTTTAAGTTTAACGGGATCTAGAAAAATGTCGCAAATTTTGGTTTTATTTATGAATTTTGGCTCGTAATTCTTAAAAAAAACTTGCATCATATATGCATTTATGTCATCTTCTAAAACGAAAAAGGAGGAAAAGACTATAATTATTATTTTATAATTTTTCGATTCGCATATTTCATTTATTTGTTTTTAATTTGGTATTTCAATAGGATTTACAAAACACTATCTTTAAAACCATTTCAAATTTATCAACATTACCATTTAAGTAAAATAAAAACAAATTAATTTAAACCTAAATTTAGTTTTTATTTTCTTATTCTCTTTTCCCTTCTTCTGTACAACCTAGCGAAGTAGTCCTTCTGTACAACGAATTGAAGAAGTCTTCTATACAACGTACTAAACGTTCATGTAAATATTTAAGTATTGTAAAATAGGAATTTACAAAAAGGTAAATTATTTTAAATACTGATATTTAGCATGGCTCATCCCTCCCAATTCCCTATTTTTTTTAATAAAATTTGGTAATAGGTTTGAAATAGTGAACCGTTAATCCAACCAAATTTAAAAACAGATCTTACCAAGAAACAATGCGGCCCATCCCATAAAAATATTTACAACCAGTCCTCCTTTCTAGTTTTCAAAACGGCATAAAGATGCATTAGTTTATTATCAAAGATTAACTGGATAAATTCTGCATTCCCCAAAATTTTGTTATGGTATTTTAATTGAAAAAATATTATTAATATTAATTTGCCGCAAAATAGGTCTTTATTATACACCTTATTTTTTACACTAGACACGCGGCAACAACGTCACATCATTTCAATTGTTAACCATTGTAGCGCGACGTCATAGTGCACTGTATTTCTTTTCAAAGATCAAAATACACCACCCCATAATCGAATTTTTACATCAGTTTTTCTGATTAAAAATACAGAATTTCATCAAGGACCGAAAATTTTCATTCCTGTTATGTTATTGGGTTATTTATTTATTGTTTTTTAATAGCTTAAAAAAAGGCAGAAATCTGCATAATGTTGGAGAATCTGAAAGTGTTGAGGTAAAGTTGGGCGCATTAATCAGGTACTTGGGTAATGCAATACAAAAGCTTAAATTGTGTTGTGAAGTCGAGAGCAATTGCCCACCCGACAAAATTTAAATACCTCAATGATTACTAACTTACTTACTACTAACATACTACGATTTTTGACTAGAAATCATTCTTGATTGAAAATTAGGATTTAAGATAAAATTAGCCAAATTTATATGGTTTTATACAAAATCTATACAGTTTTAGGATTTAAATGTACTGAAACGTGGTATTTAGCTACTGAAACGTGGAAGCGTTTTATATAGTAACTAAACTGGCTATTCTGTGTAATAACGTTTAAAACAAGCCTGTTATTATCGCGGGTTACATTGGCACAAAAAATTTATCGTTGCTCGCCCTTCATCTTATAAAGTAGACGTTTTGTTTCTAAATACTGATTTTCATTCTGTGTTACACTACCGTTTTTGTCGAATAATTTTACAAAAATTGCAATTTGCTATTCACAGAAATACACGGTCGCCGGTGACGGACGTTTATCTTCGGGTGATGGGGTTTCGGTCCCCAAAAGCGGCGCTGTTTCACCGTAGTTCGTGTTTTCTGTTCGTCTATCTAATTTATAACGAAGTTGAATATTTTTCATGAAGCTTTAAGGCATAAACCGAAAACAATCACTATTTATGGTTGTTTCCACTATCATAAAATTACTATTGGTGTTGCCCCCCCCAAAAAAGTTTACCTTTAGAGGATTAAACGGTAGCGTGTTTTTCTATTGACCAGGGTTTATTCACCAATGGACCCAATATGCCATGCTGTGCAGTGACATTTTATTTGAATTTGTATAAATTTTCACATTACATAGTTTTATCGTAAATTAACTAGATTTGCCACAAATATTGTTATGTAAAATGTACAAAAATACCTAAAACTGTACAGATTTTGATTTGTAAAAATGTACAAATTTGGAATTTCTCATTTTGTAGTTTTCAACTAAGCTTGTATAGGATGAACTCGTATGACTTCATATTTTGTCTATGGTTTAACTACCCTAAAACCATATTATAATTCAGTTTTTAATTTCAGTTTTAAATACTGTTTGATACCTGAAATTACTAACTAACTAATTTACTAACTAACTTACAAAACAAACATAAATTACGGTACTAAATCAACAAATAAACAAACCGACTTACTAATTCACAATTATCTAACTAACCAACTAGAACTATCTATATCTAAAACAACCAAAAAATGGTGGGGTTTCGGCCCTTCAAAGAAGTGATATCAATGCACCAAACATTCGCTAATTAATTGCACAGAATAATACTTGGGCGTTAAACTAAAACTAGAACATTAATTGATTCTGGTAGTAGCAATGTTCCAGTTTTTATTTAAAGGGATATAAATCCTTCCGGTATGACCCGTTGAGAAATAGCGTTTACAAAGTTTAGAGTTAATATCGCAAATAGCACGAAAGAATAACCGAGAAAAATGAACGTGACAGAACGTTTGAACTGATTTCAGTTAAACTGAGTCTTATAGTCAGCCAACGGGGATGCATGTACCTTCGAATTATTAGGCGATGTGGCTTTAACTTGGCGAATGTTTTGGTGCATTGGTCCATTGTGGGATTCGTAATTGTCCCAGTTTTTATTATTCCTTTTTATGATAAATTCTAATCTAATGTGGTCATTTTCCACCACAAACCGGAGAATAACAAAGGGCGCGCCTCCCTCATTCCAGGGCCCACTGTAGTTTACTTGGACATAATCACTCAAGAGAACGGGTTGGGGAACAATACCTTAATAAAAATTTAACAATTGTTGCAAGTTTTGATGACCCTTGGTTTACATGCTTTTTTTCTAGTCGTGTGGCTACTTACGATACATACTTTTGGTTTACATCCCTATTTTTATTCGTGTGGCTACTTGCGAAATTAAAACTACAGTGAAACCTATTTATAACGATAATGCATGGTATTTTGGAAACATATCCGCTTTAGCTATATAAGCGCTTTGTATGCAGTTTTGCTTGAACCTCAATATTGCTGTAACAGGTTTATTTTAAGTTTTTAGGTAAAATTAGGTATGAAATCTGACATCTACACAGGCATAAAGGCTAACATATTTTTAACCGATGGTTACTGCTTTTAGATAATAAACATAACTGAGATCTCTTGCTTTTAAGTCAGTTGTGGGATTCAAGCTCGTATTCAGTTTGTTTAAATACAAAAGGGCATGCTATTTGTATTTATTCCCAGGACCCTAATTTTGATTGTGGCTAAATGTTCCCTGCTCCGTGAGTATAGGACTACTATATCGGCACCAGGTAACTGGGTTCAGACAAATGTTAGAGAACCTGGAGTTTTCAGGAAAAACGAAACAGAACGAAAACATTTGACAATTTCAGGAAGAATGAAATTATTGAAAATAGGTGAAAAATATGTTCAAGTATATACAGGGTTAACAGTTTTTCTGGAAGGTCAGGGAAAATAAAACGAGCTGGGGTAAAGTTGGATCAGGGCCGGATTAACTGTGAGTAGTCGTGGGGTAGCTACCTCATTTGTGTTTTTCTTTTTCAAATGGAGATGTTGTGGTTATATCATGTTTGTTTATGTTAGATTAGCTTTGTTAACTTTATAGAACTAATTTGCTTCTTCTTCAACAAATAAAAAGGCCATTGGCTGTCTATGTACCGGGCAAAAGAGTAAACGTTTTCCATCGGTCGTGACACAGATGAGACAGTTGCTGAGATGCATCACGTTATGAATTGTACTTAAAAAAATGTAATTGTACATACACAGGATGGCCATGTTTCTAGATCAAACATCACATTCTTTGACCAGTAAAGTGGGTTGTATTTCACAAAACCTTTGTTGGAATTTTTATTTTTAACCGCTATTTGATGTAGTCGTTGTCGTGATGCACTGGACCGAACAACAGTTAGTTAGTTGGACGTTTGTAATTTTTTTTAAGGTTTTTTTATTTCAAAGCAACAATGGACACCACGTTTCAGGACCAAAAAATCCCAATCAGTATGAAAATTGCGTGATTTTTGTTTTAAGCAATTTTCATACTGATTGGGATTTTTTGGTCCTGAAACGTGGTATCCATTGTTGCTTTGAAATAAAAAAAACCTAAACATTTTCAGGTTTAGGCTACCTATTTTCTGTGCCACCCAAAAACACTGTATAGATGTGGTGCCACGTCCCCACAATGTCCTAATCCGGCTATGTGTTGGATTGTTTCGTACAAATGTGTTATAAGATATAAGCAGTTTCATTTCATTATCTTGTAAATTACTATGCCGGGAAACGTAAGAATTTAAAAACAAAGTTTGAACATTGGGTAAGGAAGTATACATCTACAGAGTAATGCCTGTAAAATGAGCCAAGATCCGCTTTCGTGCTAATTACAGCAACAATAAGCCAAAAATGGAAATCTGAAATTAATAAAAAAATTAAGCTCAAGATCAGCACAAAAAAAGCCCCAAGATCCACTTTTGTGCCAAGTACTGCAACAATAAGCCAAAAATGGAAATCTGAAATTAATAAAAAAAATTAAGCCAAGTCCCACAAATCTTGTTTACCAAATTTCAGCGGAAATGTTGAAATATCAGGAAAAAATTTTTATTTCAGGTTTAATATGGAAGGCAATAACGGCTAATTAAAACCATAGCTCAAAATGATATACCACGGCCATTAAGAGCAAACCATCAAAGGAACACAAATAAACTTTCCTGTGAAGTTTCGTAACAGTAGTGGTCTAAACGTCCGCGGTGAAACCCTTAAACCTCCAGCAGAAATAAACTCTCGCGTAAATAAACAGCATTGTAACGCGATACATAAATAAACTGTAAAAGTGTTTAGTCCACGTGGAACCTTTAGCCAGCCCGCCGCGAAACGTAAAACCACCCCCACCATGCTGTTGTTGACATATATGGTTAAATTGACCGTCTCATGTGTCGAAGGTTCATAGTTCGATTCTGACCTCCAGCCACTCCTGGTAATATTTTTGGGAATAGAATGGCTGTGTTCCCGCACCTTGTGGCATGTACAAGATTTCCGATTGAAATTATCTATTCCAAAAAAAAGGCTAACTACCATTTTTATTACATGCTGGTACGACCGATTATTAAAAAGCTGATAAATTTGCTACGGACAAAGCTTTGAACCTACTCTACTGCCACCACCGATACATTGGTGTACACGAATGGTAAAACTTTGTGCTCCAATTTATGTGATGGTGCGGCTAAACATCAAGAAACTGTAACCATAAATAACTTGTCCTGCCAGCGTATCTACGATAGTGGCCCATATAAGAAGTACCGCATTTAGTAAAGGCTCCATGTTGAAACCCGTCGCTTAATGCGACTTACTCCAATTTATGTGCCGCTGCGGCTAAACATCAAGAAACTGTAATAATAAATAACTTGCAGCATTTGGCCATATAAGAAAAACATCCAACCGCATTTAGTAAAGGTTCCATTAGTGACCCATCTCAGAAGACCATCCAACCGCATTTAGTCCATGTTGAAACCCGTCGCTTTAATGCGACAATTACACACTGGCATGTTTTTAAGATTCGCTGTGGGGATTGTGTTGTTACCTTATTTAAAGAATTTGGATCTCGAACGGGCCAACGGCTTCTCATGACCTTCTGTTAACTACTTTCAAAACGCGAGTAATGGTACTACGTGCACTATCTACTGTTTTAGTAAGCCGGACAGGTCCGACCCGGCTAAAAACTAGTCACTCTTCAGACCGCTGGGTTTTCACCGACCCTGAAAAAGCTCGTAATGATGGGGTCGTTATGCGTCAAATAGGTTCGTTGCTGCTCGTGTTTGAGTGTTGACAAGCCACCCCCTCGTCTTGGTGAATTTAAGAACTGTACTAGTAGTGTATTCCGACCGCAAGATTTACAAACCAGAAAATGATTTTTTTTTACAAAGAAATGAAGTAAAATCTCTAGTATGACCATTATTGGGTTCTAAAGCACCGTACATGGGTGTCAACGAAATTTTTTACGTGCCACACGAACATGATATGTCACGGATCCTTGCTCTTTCCGAAACACCAGATGGTAGATGGACACGAATCATGCCTATGATACACGAGACGGTTATAGGCCATATTGCCAGTCCCGCGTGCAGGTTCCATCGATCGTTGGGACGTGATCTCTGAGTTAACACTGGTAGGCTAAATAAATTTCAATCTCAATTGTGTTGCCACCACAAGCTAAAATAAAATATTTTTCCTTCATTTTTCAATCTTAAATTATGTTTAAGAGGCCCATCCGCAGCTCTATAAGATACAAGTGATTTTTAGTTTGCTTCTTCGTGGAAATGGTTTGTTGTACCCCTCCCGTCATGAACCAAAGTAAAACTACTGGGTTGACAGATTTTTTTATATATCAGAAAATCCGCTGTCCTGACACATATTTGCCTTTCATTATAAAGAGGAACCATCACCTCGGTGGGTGCGCTGAAAGTAAAGAGAGACGTGAAAAAAAATCTCTATTAGGGTTGCCCTTGGAAAAAATTAGTGCGTGACAGAACAAGACGATCATGTTTACTGTTGGATGAATGTGCATAGTTGAACGATCATGTTTATCTTTGGATGAATGTGCACAGTAGAAGGATCATGTTTACCATTGGGTGAGCGAATCATGATTTTCACCAACCGAAAATGAAAGTGACTTATTATCCGAAATACATCTCTAGAATCCATTTTCACCCATCGAAAAGTAAAGTGAATTGTACCCGAAGGTGAACTTTTCAAAATTAAATTGTTTTCCATTTTTCACATACCTTAAATCCAAGTGAATTGGTGGCGCCGATGAGTTTTTGTTTTAAAATTCTGTCATATTGTTTATAACCATGAGTTTACATCCTAGTTTATAGGTAAGATTTCAGATTTATACAAGAGGCTTTCTAAAATTGGTAAGAACAATACAGGTAATATTTAACCTAAACCTGCAATCCTAAAACCGTGTCATTTTAAGTTAATGGTATTATTGTTATAAAAAACAGTGTCATATTATGTTCATGGTATTATTGTTATAAAAATAGTGTCATATTATGTTACTGATATGTTGATATAAGAAATAATGTCATATTATTTTACTGGTATGTTGATATAAGAAATAGTGTCATATTATGTTACTGTTATTATATTATAAAATATTTGTTTGAACGATCCTATTATTATATTTGTTTTATGAACTATCTATTTCGCATAATTGTTCGTTTTGTTTCTGTTTAATCTCGAAAGACTTTAACTTGTAACAAAGGATTTGGAACTGTCGCATATAGTAGTAAATTTTATGAACCGCATTTTTAACAACACATACACTACACAACAATACATTAGTAACCCCCATCCCGATGTGGTTCTCAGAATAAGCTTCTATCATCCCGTATGTTCCAAATACTCGTTTACAGGAAAAAGGATTTTGAAATATCGATCCATACGTTACTTTAACTTTTTTTTGTTACAATCAATGTGAACATGACGTTGCAGACTTGCTGAGTAGACGGAGTCGATGTTGGTATAATTGTCTGGAAAAAAGGACTCGTCTGGAAAAAATAAGGCAAAGATCTCGGAAAGGGGTAACCCAATTGGTTTATTATGGTTACGAAAATTGTTAAAAATGTACATTTTATGAACAATTTTCATTATTTTATTAATTTTTATTTCTAGTTACAAGTTGGATGAGATCTGGGAAAATTCGCAGACACATTATCAACACATCAAAAAGTGTAATTGGAAAACCTCACATCAAAAAGGGTAATTCGAAAAAGTTACAAGTTGGATGAGATCTGGAAAAAAATCGCAGAAGTTGACGCATTATCAACATATCAAAAAGGGTAATTAAAAAAAACACAATTTTAAAGATAGGCATGAAAGAGTTCCTCGGTTTAGTTCCCCTGTTTTAGCTGATTTTCTCGTTTTTTTATCTTTGAAAATGTCCTAAAGATGCATTTAAAGACCCTAAAACTATACAAATTTGGTTGCTTTCTATCCCATTTCCTCATTTTCAACCTAGATTGACTTTCGTGCCTGTAAAGATCTCAAAAAGGGGAAATCTGATTGGTTTATTATGGTTATAAAAATGTACCTTTTACAAACAAATTTTCATAATTTTTATTTTTAGTTTACAAGTTGGATGAAATCTGGAAAAATCACAACTCACAGAAGTTGACGCATTATCAACATATGTAAAAAAGGTAATTGTTCATTATGATATAACTGCGGCCTATAAACAAGTTTTATTATTTAGTTTATTTTATGTTAAAATACATCCTTTTAGAGTAGGACGGATTTGTACCACCGAAGTAAATAAACAGATAGCACTTTTTTAGAAGCAATGAAGTTGGAGGGATGACCTACTTAACAGTGTTGTTTGTTAAAATACATCCTTTTAGAGGCGGACGTATTGGTACCACCGCAGCCTATAAACAAGTTTTATTATTTAGTGTATTTTTATTTTACAAGTGATAGTAAACATATAATGGATCTCTAATTCTTGCAATTATTTCCTTCAGCAACAACTCCCTTAATAGTTGGAAAAAAGAGAAAAACAACCATTTTCGAACAGCCTTTTTTGAAGAATTAGCAACTGCACGGCAATGGGGACGAATTTAGCATGCATGTTATGACGAATTAGCAAAACTGCATGATACAGACGAACTCCCCGGTGGTACTCGAATACACCGCAGCGCGAAAAAGACGAATTGGAAGATCTCATGGGGTCATGTGCGAGCGCGTGTAAAATGACGAATTACCAACAACATTTTGAAAGTTGGGGAAGCCCCTGCTCCCGGGATTTTGAACCGTACTCCTATTTGAGTATTTTGTTTGCAGGTTTTTTCTACAGTGGTGTTGCTATTTTTGTCATTTTTCACCAGGCACGTTTCACGGGGAGGGGATACGATTTTGCAGCGCATGTGGCCATAGGACGGAGTATAAAAGGTGTGGACAGTTCTGTAGATTTATATATCTACCGTGGCTGCCAAGTATGATGTGGTTTCGAGGTTCCAGTGCAAGAAGGGAAGAGGTGGAAAATCATTTGCAGAAGCCTTGTGTGGTAAACTTTACTTGTATAGATTGCGGAGGACTCGTTTCTTCCTACGATGAATTCTTGGTATACTACGACCGATGTGATGGAAAAATGAGTACTCCCGAAAAAATCAAGTTTGGTGGTATATGTTACTACGAAGCCTGTTGGAAGTATTTTCCCGATTTGGAATGAGCTACAGTTCATGAGAGAATTTTCCATTTGTCTCTTCCGATGAACAAAGAGACGGTTTCGACATCAGAAGATAAAAAAAAGGACCAACGATGATCGATGAAGAAGAAGAAAATCACGATCTTTCAATGTTAGACAATGAGATTTTCCCGTGCCAGTATTCCGAGAAGACGTTCACGAGCAAGAGTTATAAACGAAGGCACAAAAGGCGTCACGAAGGTAACGTAACAGGCAAATCGTGCGGTGATACTTATTTGGACGGTCTTGCTTATAAACGGCACAAGTGTGGCGGGGCTGTAAAACAACGTGGAAAGGAAATTGGTGAGTCTTCGAGAAAAGGACTGAAATTGTTTTTTCCTAAACTCAAACCATTGTTGAGGAAAGGAATAGTTTCTCGAATGCCTGCAAATTTCAACCTCGTAGTAAACAACGTCAGATCTCTAGTGGTGCCTATAATAGAGGATACCAGAATCGACTGGGCTTTGTCCTACATGATTCACGATTTGAAAGACAAGATGGAAGTGACCGACAATACCGAACTCTAAGTGAAACCGTAGTTTTGATTTAGGAGGTTTCGATCTCGTGTGTGATGCTTTCAACAATTGCTTCTTGGCATTCAAGCGGGATTTTACGTCGGATGAAATGCATTACGAACCCTTGATTTTGTTGGAACTGTACGAGGATAAATATTGGAGTCTTTTAGAGCAATGTCAACATCTTATGGTAAACATAAAAGCTCAAATCGGATTATGCATTCTCTTCAAAAAAGCGACGGATAATACGGAAACTATTAAAGCTTATTTCAATTTCAACCTGACCAGAGTGGGAAGCAAGGAAGTTCTCTCTGAAATGTCAAACAAGACTCTGCATAGTATTGGACAGTTTGCCGTAGAAGGAAGTGGATGGGTTGTCAAGCAATGTGTGTGCACCGAACTATGTGTTGGAATCTATATGCCATTTGCCGGAAAAGGTTATGTGCCACTTCCCGAAAATCTGAAAATAGGCTCCGACACACTGGTCAACGTGCGTAGTGAGGATGATAGATGTTTTGTGTGGTCCGTGTTGGCTAGTATACACCCTGTCCCATCTTCACAACACGACTGGGATACAAAACAATACATCTCTCATCTGCACGAGTTAGTTGTTGGCATGTTCGATAAATACTCCGTTCCTTTATCAAAAATAGCGGCGTTCGAAAAAGCCAACAACATTTCGGTATCTGTTTTTGGTTTCGAGGAAGATGAACCTTGCATTTAACGTGTGAGTTCCTTAGTTGAAAGTAAATATCACGTCGACTTGCTTCTTCTAAATGGCCACTACGTGACGATAAAAGACTTCAATAAATTCGAGTGTTTCAACCCCCAAAAGCACTTGAAGTATTTTTGCAGGCACTGCCTACATGGTTTTCAAACTCGTTTCAGGTATGAAAACAACCACCTTCCTTCTTGCAAGAGAGTTCCATTTCAAAAGACCTCGTTGCCCAATGATGTTATCCAGTTTAAGAATTTCAGGAACGAATTGAAAAGATTGTACATAACCTATGTGGACTTTGAAGCGGCGCTCCATCCAATCTCCAGTTGTGATGGAAACGATACATACACCAGAGTTAATCACATACACCAACCTTGCAGTTTTGCTTACGTGATTGTTGATCATTTAGGCGGAGTATTTTCCAAAAGGTTGTACAGAGGAGTAGACTGTGTGAAGGTTTTCTTCGAATCTATATTAGAGTAGCAGAAAAAAATCGTGGCTTAAGTGGATTCCCACAAGCAAAGGATGAAACGTTAACCAAGGAACAGTGGTTGCTCTACAAAACAGCTGCGGTGTACCATCTTTGCAAACACAGTGCATTTACCACACCCGCAGCAAAGTTTAATGGGTTTACGAAAGTAAGAGATCACGACCACATCACTGGTGAATATAGAGGTGCCGCGCACAGCAAGTGTAACTTCGCTTACACTCTGAACAAAAACATAGCGGTAGTTATGCATAATTTTGAAAAATACGACAGTCATTTCGTCGTGAAGGCTTTGAATTCATTTAAAGATTTGAACGCTCTACATAACGTGAGGATGATAGCAAAAAAAAAAGGAAAGCATCAGCAGCATGAAATTGGGTGGTTTTACTTTCATCAATAGTCTAGCATTTATGACGGCATCGTTGGAAACTTTAGCTTCGAACTTAAAGCGCTTCAACATTATGGACAAACTTTTCGAAGGTGAATCGATGGAACTCATATTAGGCCTTAGGCGAAAGGGCGTGTTTCCGTACGAATACTTGACAAACGTGGAAGTGTTTGAGGAGGACCGTTTACCTCCCATGTCAGCATTTACGTCATTGTTGAAAGGAGCGATCTGCTCCGAATCTTACGAACACGCGTTGAAGATTTGGGATTTAGGGAAATGCAAAACGTTTGGAGATTACCACGATCTGTATTTGTGGACGGACGTCGGGCTTTTAGCCGATGTCTTTGAAAACTTTAGAGTGACGAGTTTGGCTAGTTACGGATTGGACCCCTCCCATTACATTTCTACACCCTCCCTATCTTGGGACGCGGCGTGCAAGAGGACGGGAGTGTCTTTGTATCTCTTCACTAATATTGACATGCATCTTATGGTGGAAAAGGGTATAGGAGGCGGTGTCTCGTTTATAGCTAGAAGATACGCTAAAGCCAACAACCCGTATATACCATCTACCTTCGACCCTGATAAAAAAATTCTTACATTATATTTTTGGACTTCAACTTCTTGTACGGTTGTGTAATGTGCGAGTATCTACCGACCGGAGAATACGAATGGATGCCGGAAGACCAACTCGAGGATATAAATCTTGATAATTACGGAGACGAGAGTGATACGGGGTTGATATTAGAAGTGGACTTGGAATACCCGGAGATGCTTCATGCGTCTCACAATGATTTTCCATTAGCACCGGAGCACATGAAAATCACAAAGTCTGTACTTTTTCCTTTCAATCGTTAGGAATTTGAAATACTATCTTTCTCTCGGCATGGTCCTCAAGAAAATACACAGAGCAATTAGCTTTAAGCAAGCACCATGGCTGAAATCTTACATCGAGTTTAATAACGAGAAACGGCAAGCAGCTACTAACGATTTTGACAAAAATCTCTACAAACTGATGAATAACAGCATTTTTGGTAAGACGATTGAAAACAAACGTAAGAGAAACAACGTCTTGATAGCAACGACGAAAGAGAAAGCCATCAAGTACACATCTCACCCCCGCACCACGAGTTTCACGTCTCTAAACGAGGATTTGGTACTTTTTACAAAGACTCCCGCAAACATCATCTTGGACAAACCCATCATGGTTGGGTTTAGCGTCTTGGAACTGTCCAAGTTACTAGTCTACCAGTTTCACTATGAACACATGATGAAAAAGTAAGGACCGGAGTGATGTAAACTTCTAGTTAGGGATACTGATAGCTTGTGTTATTCGATAGAAATGGACGATGTTTACAAAGATATGGAAGAGGATGCGTCGTTGTTCGACACGTCAGACTACCACAAAGACCATTTTCTCCACTCCGACATCAACAAAAAAGTATTGGGAAAAATGAAAGACGAGAGCGTGGGTTGCCCAATTTATGAGTTTGTAGGTTAAAAGTCTAAGCTCTACAGCGTTTTACAATCGGATGGAAAGAACGAAATGGCTTGCAAAGGCATTAAAAAAACAGCTTAAGTCGTGCACAAAACGTACAAAAATGTGCTCTTTAATAATAGCATCGTAAGAACTCTAGGATCTTACATCCGTTCGGAGGGTCACGAACTGAAAACTGTCACCATCAACAAGTTGGCTTTCAGTCCTTACAATGACAAGAGATGGGTATGCGACGATGCAGTCAGTACTCTCGCCTATGGGCACGTGAATTCAGCTTAAACTATCTATGTTATCCGTCCAGCTGTTGTATTTAGAATCGTAGCCTTTCCATTTAACGAAATAAAGCATTTTCCCATCTTTTCCTTTCTTTTTACGTAACACCTGCTCCACTAGAAATAAATCTGGAACTAGGGTTTTTTGAATTTCCTGTTCATAGAAACCTCCGAGCACTGGTTCGGCCGACTCATCCTTTAAAGCATAGTAACTGGTTGTGTTGTTTGTACTTTACGGATCGTGAATACTTCGTTAGTAAAATTTTGCAAATACCCTTTATGGAAAATTTGTTTAACTTTAGATATCCTGACTTTATTTCCTACAGCAAATTTGGGTTTCTTTAGCAGTTGTTTAGGGCTAGTTCGTCTCAGCAATGGTTCGTGACGTCTGGTTACTTCCCTAGGTTTAAGTTTTGTGGTGGAATGAACCGTGTTGTTGTAATGCGAAACCAACTTATCGATAATGTGTATCCACTTGTAATTTCCCTGCCTGGTGAATCTTTTCCACATTCGAGTTTTCAGCATTCTGTTGAAACGTTCTACCACGCTCGCTTTCTTCTCAGAGTACGTAGAGTACATGTTGATGTTATAGCGCAAGTTGCGCTTTGAAGTCTTTATTGTAGAACTCACTACCTAAATCGACTTGTAAATTTTTAGGGGCAGTCGCTCCTTAGAGTATCTTCTTGAAAGCTTCGGTAACATCTACACCGGTTTTAGATTTAAGGGGAATGGCCCAAGCAAACTTAGACATGACGTTAATGCAGGTCAGTAGGTAGTTAAACCCTTTATTTAGTTTACCATATGGTATCATTTCCACCAAGTCAGCCTGCCATAGATCGTTCAGGCCCAGTACAATCACTTTCCGTCTCGGAAAATTTTTTTCCGCGTTGGTTTGTGAAGTTCGTTTACGAGTTGATCCATTTTTTTTATTTCCCATTCCAAACCTGAGTTTTGTTTTCATGATTTTCTTAATGTTGGCAGCGGCTAATTTTTCTCTCTATGCCAGAGTAGGATCCTTTCTCACTCTTTGAGCTTTTGCAATTAGAACTTCATCGGCGGCGTGCCGATCTTTTAAATCCGAGCTTTCGGCGTAAGTTATATCGTGTTCCTTGCACGCTTCGTCTAGTTTATTTATTCCAGGATCTCCTAGTGCCAGTCTTATCTTCAGTTTAGGTCCAGGACCGCAGTATTGATATCCAGGTAAGTGCATTTCAACGGGTAAGTTATTTATGATTTTGTTCACGAGACCCTTTCCCAATTTGACGAAGTAAGCTTTTTTTGTACCACATACATCGCAAAACACTATCTCCATCGGTCTGTTGTTTCGTGAAGTTGTAGAAACTGGGGGTTTCGATTCGTTAGAAGTTAGACGTTTACATTTAACGCAATATTTCATCTTGATTTCTTTACGGTTGCTCTTTTTTACTATAGTGCAATCTTTTTTCATTCCGAGTATATCTTTTTTAAAAAAAGACATCATGGATTCCGGTTCGATTATTCTCGCCGGCAAGGATTCCGACTTGAAAATTAATCTAAACACCCCCATCCATTTGGACTCGGAAAAAAGTTACGAATTGGCTTTGCTTAATTTAGACACGTACAACAGCATCCACAACATCACCTCGAAAAATAACGAAATTCAGTACACGACCGATGCTGGTGTCTCATGGCATAAAGTGTTAGTGACTCCCGGTGCTTACGAAATTGAGGATTTGAATGAATTTCACAAGTCGGTGATAGATGCGAATGGTGACAACAAGGATGCCATTACGATTCTTCCGAATCTAAATACTTTAAGAACCAACTTGATAAGTACTGATCCGAGTTATGGAATATCTTTTTCGGGTGACAAGAGTTTGGCTCCAGTCTTAGGGTTTGGCTCGAGCAACTACGTGAGAAGTCGAGAGAGTCAAAATACCGTCAACATTATGAGCATCAATACAATTTTCGTACACGTGGATATCATAGGCAATTCGTACCTAAATAACGACACTCAGCCCACTGTATACTTCTTTTATCCCAATTCCCCGTCCGGGTTCAAAATCATAGAGTCCCCCTCATAATTTGATTTACCTTCCGGTGACTACAAAATTAATCAGAAATATAAGAGTTTGGCTCACGTCTCAGACGAACGAGCCGTTGGATTTAAACGGAGAGACGCTCATGGTGCGTCTTCATTTGAGATCTAAATAAAAAAAGGATAAAAATGCTCGTGTTTGGAAAAAAAGGCAAAAGACTTTCTTAATTTTAACTCTAATAATAAAAAACAAACGGTTTGACGCCAAGAAATAAAGCTTTCATCAAATTTATAACAACTCCCAGAAAATGAGTGTAGTAGAAGATTACTTAAAAATCAATGAACCTTTGGTGTACGATTCATCGATCGAGTCTTACACCTACCACGAATACAATCCTATTGTTGGCACCAATCTCAACAACGTAAATTCGGAAATCCGCATACATGTAGAAATCCAAGATTTATTTCTGCACGTTGCCAACAGTTACCTCCTGATTAAAGGGAGGTTACTGAAGGACGATGACTCGGCTTACGCGGACGCTGACGTAGCTAGTCTCATTATTAATGCTCCCATGTTCCTGTTTTCTAATATCAAACACCATCTCAGTGATAGACAAGTCGACGAGTTAAATTATCCGGGGTTCGGTACTCTGATGAAGGGCTGCTCACCTACGGTTCAGCCGAGCAACCAGCTCTGCTCGGCCAATGCTGGGCGCTGGATAGTGCGGCTTCAGTCGTTGCCTAACTAACCGATAACTTGGGATTCAAACAGCGGCATGCGTCCATCATCGTTGAAACTACTCCCAAGGGAAGCTTTACATTCGCCATCCCTCTGAAACACGTCATGGGATTTTTCGAAAATTACGATAAGCTAATCTACGGAACTAAACATGTGCTCACACTCATGCGAGCGAGTGACACTAACGCCATCTTCAAAGCAGCGGCAGCAGCCGATGGCAGAGTCGTTCTAAATAGCATCAGCTGGCTCGTTCCACATGTCACAGCCTCGGACGAGCAGAAACTTAAACTCTACAATCTCATCAACCACGGAGCGACCGTGGAATTAGGATTTAGGCATTGGCATTACGATAGCTGCGTGCTCCCTCAAAATACCAGCTTCACTTGGCGCGTGCTGACTACTTCGGCTGTTGAAAAACCTACTTTTAGTTTTAGCTTTTCAAACAAACAGGCAGGACTCTTTAGTCAAAAACCTCAGTGTGTTTGACCACTGCAGTCTGCAAGATGCTCACGTGACTCTAAATTCCGAAAGATATCCATTTCTCGATTTAAATACTAATTTTGCTACTGGAGAGTATGTTGGTCTGTACAGAATGGCGCAGCAATTTAGGCAGCTTTGCTACTACACCAACGACTTGAGTTTCGACTTGCTTCAGTTCAAGAAAGCCTATCCTCTCGTGGTGTTGGATTGCTCCAAACAGTCCGAGAGGCTTCAATCGGGAATCGTGAATGTACAAGTCAAACTAAAGTTTAGAGCAGCCGTGCCGGCTAACACTACCTGTCACGCTCTGCTCATTGGTGACAGGAAAATGAATCTAAACTTGGATAGAGGCAAAGTCGAAGTTGTTTACTAAATAATAATAATATTAATAAAGATATAGCGCTCAAAACAAAATCGCGAAAAAAGAAAGGCGGCTTTTTGCCGTTGACATTGCTAGGACCGATTTTAGCCGGGATCGGAGGGTTGGCGGGAGGGTCAGCAGGGGTTGTACCAGTCGTAAAAAAGCACAAAACGATGCAAAAATTCTAGCTGAACTCGTGCGACATCACAATCAAGTGGAAGGTTCTGGCTCGAAGAAAAAAGTATTAAGCAAAAAAAGAAGCAAAAAAAAATTACCTCGTGGGAGAGGTCTTTACTTAAGACCACCTAAGGTTTAATCGACTTTAATAAACCTTTAACAAACTTTGATTTAAATGGATTGACTAGAGTAATGAAAATTCCAAAATTCAGAGCTTCCCTTAAAACTTTGGCCTACTGGTGAAAACGGAATAGTAAACTTGGAAGATTTCCAAGATGGAGACGGAAGACATGCGGTAGCTTATTCCACCGTTTCAAGAGAACCTTGTTATTTCGATAGTTTTGGCAATATGGGTCCTCCCCGGTCTGTGGCAAACTACTTGGTACCGGGAATAAAATACAATTACGAATCCGTACAAAACTTTGACCAGATTTGGTGCGGTCACTTTTGCTTATTTTTCCTAAGTGCCTTCTCTAAGGCTCGTAACTACGAAGCTATTTTAGATTGGATGAGACTAGTTATCTGTTGAAAGTTACGTGTAAATCTAGCTGGAAATAAACGTCTTCTTGGTGAAACTCTTCGAATGCCTCTACCGCGATGAGCAAATTTTTTTCTATTACGTGAGGATTTTCTAAAACGGTAACTGTTGAATGTTCGTCCTTTAGTTTCGTAATGTAAAGGGCTCTCGTACCTATTTTACATTTAGCAACTAGTGCAATGCTCGGATCGCTACAGTAGAAAATTGCTTTATGAATTAAACCTGGACTCGTACACCTGAAGCTCGAGATAGGACCGGAATTAACGAACCAATCGCTCCTTTTTTCCAAAGGGCTTTTCATACTAAAACTGATCAGCATGAAACTGTTTTCATACACAAATTTCTTTGTAGCCACGTCACTCGGTAAAGTAAGTTCGCTTAGATTTCTAATCGGTTTGTTCGTGGCATTAAAGTATTCTTTTTGCTCATCTTGTAACAAGCAATTGGTGTCGACAAATACCTTAGTAACACCATCGTTCGCTAAAGTAGGTTCGCTTAAATTTCGAATCGGCTTGTGCGTCGCGTTGAAGTATACTTTTTGGTCGTCTTGTAATAAACAATTCCTATCGACGCACACTTTTGATGCCGCGTCAGCAGCGTGCCGGGGAAAAGCTATGTCCTTAATTTACTTCTTCCATGCGTAGAAATTCCCGTCACCATCATCTACGTACAACGTATGTTTTTCGATGCTAGATATGGCGGAAGCCAACTCTTTGGAGAGAAGAGTAATGGCAGGAGGCAAGTCGGTTTTAAGTTTCTGAACGTCCGTTACTAGAGTACCGATGTGAGAATAATTTACCGCATCTTCAGAGTCGATGCCGGCACCAACTTTGGTTAAACGCTTACTTTCCATATCATAGTTGTCTTCGGGGGTTAGCACGTACCCTAGCCCAGGCTGTCCTCTCGGACCAACTCCCATCACTTCACTCCCTACTCCTCTCGTCCTTTTCAATGATTGTCCAAACTTATTAACCGACATCTTTTGTTAATTTACGAATCACACCGCCCCACCCTCCCTCCCCTGCATAAAAATCTCTAGTGCACATGACATTGTGACAGAGTAAGGAATAAAGGAAATCAACGTGCATTAAAGACTTGGTTTGTGAAAATACAAGACTCAACAATCTCAAAAAAAAAGAAAAGACAACTGCCCCGACAGGGACTAGAACCCAAGACATCCGCATACTATTAATATACCCGGCTTAGTACGCAACTGTTCTGGATTCGAGTTCCAATCATGACAGTTGTCTTTTCTTTTCTTTTTCAGATTATTGTACCTGGTATCCTCACAAATGAGGTCTTTAATGTAGACTCTTTGCCCATCGCCCCCCCCCCCCAGTTTCTTTTTTTGCCCCAATAAATATATTAAAAAAGGAATACAGATAAACCTCAAGATGAATCAACCATCCTGGCAAACGAATCTTTCAAATCTCTTGCAAAAAAACTCGTTGAAAATTAATAACGATAAAGGTACAAAGAATAACAATGGTGTAAAGTTTCCCTTGTCTCCTTTCATACAGTTTAAAGATTTAAAAGGTTCAGGAACTCCCGTTTCGAACGAAAAATCAAAATATAAAGGTTGGATTTTACCCAGCGACCCAGAAAATCAAAAACTGTTAAAAAATCTTAAAAAGTATATCTGTAAAAAAACTAGAAGTCGAGTATGACGAGCAGAAACCTGTATCCTTGACTATGTTTAATCATCCCAGTTCTATGTACACGGCTTTCTCCTGTTACTCTTCTTGCGAAAAGGCAAGTCACTGCGATCAACCGCTCTGTCTTAGAACTTGGGTGTACGAGGATATTCACAAAACTAAAGGGTGACTTAACAAAAATGTTATTGACAAGCTATGGTTTAACTTGCCATCTTATAAAGCTATAAACTTGACAGAAGTCACTGGAAAAATTACTACAGTGTACGTTACCAACGATACTCCCAGCAACGTGAAATTATGGTGCAACGTAGACTTTGGAGTAGCCCATTCCGATACTTCCAACGACAAATTCTCTGATGAACACTTTTTGGGTTTGATATCTCTGTAAACATTAAAAAATGTGTAAATAAAAAACGTAATGGAAATTAAAAACTATGACTTTTTCGTTCCTAAGAAAGGACCTAAAATCAATCCATTTCTACCTTCAAATATTAGATGCTTAATTATAGGTCCCGCAAATTGTGGAAAAACTAACTTACTGTTTAATTTCATCTGTAATGAAAGATGGCTAGACTAAGACCGGTTATTTATTTACAGTAAAACTTTATGTCAAGCAAAGTACAAAGCTTTGCAATCTATATTTGGCGAAATTCAGGAACAAATTGGACGGAATGTCGCATTTTTTCACGATTCACAAATAGGTTTAATTCCGCCCGAAGAATTGAACCCAACATTTCGAAACCTTATTCTTTTTGACGACTTCCTTTTAGACAAAAAAAAAACATTGAACGTTACTTCGCTCAAGGGCATCATTCAAACGCCGATGTTTTTTTTATTGCAGTCAGTCCTATACGAGAATTCTTAAACAAGTAGTTAGAGACAATTCGAATTTATTAATCCTTTTTCCCGTAGATGAGTTAAATTTGAAACATGTTTACGAGAATCACGTTGCCCCTGACATGGAATTATCAAACTTTAAAACGCTGTGTAGAACATGCTGGAAAAAGCCTTATGGGTTTTTATCAATTAACAAAACGTTAAATGAGGGTAGGTATAAACGTTCGTGTTTTACCTATTAAACAAAAGAATGGAGACAAAACGAGAAATCACAAAACTCTAAATACGTTTAACTAAAAAGTTTTTAAATCCACGTTTGGGTAAGAAAGAGCAAGAAGAATCATTACAAGAGTTCGTTAAACTGGTAGTAAGTACCCTGAAACCGAGACCGGTGCTCGTTGCAGCCACACAAACTACGCCTATTAAACACACTCTAGCCATGCAAACTATCCCAATTAAAAACACTTTAGCCACACAGACGACCCCGATTAAAGCTTACAAATATGAAGAAAGTGACGAGGATGACTACGAAGCATTGGGTTTATCCCCGTCGCCCTCCCAAGCCGTTACTCCTATTGAGAAGACATTGTCGACCCCTCTCAATTTCAGTCTCGCCGAATATTCAACACCAGCTCAAGCTCCTATAATGCGAATTCCTCCCGACACCAAAACCGAATACGCCTCTACGACAACTGGTCCTAAACTCACCCCTACATATTCCGCGGTGCAAGCTAGACGCATTTCTACTCCACCTGAGTTTCCTAATATCACAATGCTAAGGTCTCTCGATAGTTTGTTACCTGGTCAGAATATTGGAGACACTGCTAAATATTTCTTGATCAATTTTTTCGAAAATCCCCAAGACAGTGACCCAATATTCGGATTACAGTACGATAAGAAAAAAGGTGAACTGTCCCTCAGTAATAAAATCGTTAAAATCTTTGAGAATGATGTAGTGGTCGAGGGGGAGCAATACGTGGGAAGACGCGGGCTTTGGAATTTGCTAGTTTTCAAAAATTTGAAAGAAACTACCCTCGCGCCGGAAGTTAAAGCAGCTTACGCGGCCATGTTAAAAAATACTAACGCTATTAATCAGAATAATGACCCAAAAACTAACAAACCTAAATCTAATCATAGCACCAAATACAGAACTGTTATTGCTCCGATTTGGGAAGACATGAAGAAAACAGGGACGCGTATGGTTAAAAAAGCGGGTAGAAGAGTTGATTATAAATATTATGATAATCCTAATTATTTAATTAAAAGACTGAGACTATTGTACAAATCTACTTTAGCCCGGCACGACAGGCATAGAAATGAAATGATCGAAATTTTATCAGAAATGCATCGAAGACAAATCATAAGTTCTCGTGAGAAAAGAATAGCTTATCAAAATTTAAGCTTGGGTTGACTAAAACAAGAAACTGTTTTTTTCCTTAAGTTAAGCATCAAAATTTAATTAACGGAAATCATTTTGCAATGCTTTTCACTTCTTTTGTACGCTACGTAAACTACAGTATTCAACTGCAACAAATTCTCTAGGCACGGTCGAAGTTCAAGTACTTGCGTAACTTTCAGGCATAAATCGAAGGCAACACGAGGCCCCTTCATACGCCAACGTTCTGGTTGACGGTCTTTTCCCTGAGCTAGATGGACAGCCAGACGAATACCCCACCATAGTCTTCTGTACGGGAAAAGCTCTGTGTCCATACCCAGGTAGCCAAATATATAAGGCCAATATTGGCGCAATGATGGTTATGATGGCCAGAAATTAGCAATATTCCCGATATTGGGCCAACATCGGACTAATATTGGCAAACAACAAATAATTTACGTGCAGTGGACACAACATTGCTCCAATATTGGGTACATGTTGGAAATAATAGCCAATTATTCCAATCAAAAACTAGTATTGGCCCAATATTGGTGGCCGACGTAAATAAAACGTAAAAAATACAACATTAGGCCAATGTAGGGACCATATTGGATACATCAATTAAGTTTACCGATCTAAATCTAATATTGGTGCAATGTTAACAACCTATGTAGCGAATATGTTGGAATTTGCCAATTTAGCCAATGTGAGGACGACATTATTCCAATGTTGGCACACGTTATCTAGCCAAGCAAAAAAAAAATAATGTTTGAGAGTGTTATTGGTGCACCTTGAGCAAATGTTGCTAATATTCCCAGTATTGGGCAACATTGGTCCAATATCAGGTACATGTTGGAAATAATACCAATTATTCCAATTAAAAACTAGTATTGGCCCAACATAGGCGGTTGACGTAAATAAAACGTAAAAAAAATACACCATTTGGCCAATATAGGGACCATCTTGGATACATCAATTAAGTTTACCAATCTAAATCTAATATTGGTGCAATGTTAACAACCAATATATCCAATATGTTGGAATTTGCCAATTTAGCCAATATGAGGACGATATTGTTCCGATGTTGGCAGACTTTATCTAGCCAAGCTAAAAAATAATATGTGAAATGGTTATTGGTGCACCTTGGGCAAATGTTGGCAATATTCCTGATATTGGGCCAACATCGGAACCAATATTAGCGAACTACAAATAATTCACGTGCAGTGAACACAACATTGGTCAAATATTGGGTACATGTTGGAAATAATACCCAATTATTCCAATTAAAAACTAGTATTGGCCCAATATTGGCAGCCGACGTAAATAAAATGTAAAAAACACAACATTTGGACAATATAACAGCCATATTGGATACATCAATTAAGTTTACCGATCTAAATCTAATATTGGTGCAGTGTTAACAACCAATATATCGAATATGTTGGAATTTGAAAATTTAGCCAATGTGAGGACGACATTGTTCCAATGTTGGCAGATATATAACCAAGCTACAAAATAATATTTAAAAGAGTTATTGTTGCACCTTGGGCAAATGTTGGCAAATGTTGGCAATATTCCCAATACTCGGCCAACATCGGACTAATATTGACGAACAACAAATAATTTACATGCAGTGAACACAACATTGGTCCAATATCAGGTACATGTTGGAAATAATACCCAATTATTCCAATTAAAAACTAGTATTGGCCCAATATTGGCAGTCAACGTAAATAAAACGTAAAAAATACAACATTTGGCCAATACAGAGGCCATATTGGATACATCAATAAATTTTACCGATGTAATCTAATATTGGTGCAATGTTAACAACCAATATATCGAATATGTTGGAATTTGCCAATTTAGCCAATGTGAGGACGACATTGTTCCAATGTTGGCGGACGTTATGTAGCCAAGCTAAATAAATAATATTTGATAGTATTATTGGTGCACCTTGGGCAAATGTTGGCAACATTCCCAGTGTTGGGCAACATTGGTCCAATATTCAGTACACGTTGGAAATAAAACCCAATTATTCCAATTAAAAATTAGTATTGGCCCAATATTGGCAGCCGATGAAAATAAAACGTAAAAATACACAACATTTGGCCAATATAGGGACCATATTGGATAAATCAATTAAGTTTACCGATCCAAATCTAATATTGGTGCAATGTTAACAACCAATGTACTGAATATATTGAAATTTGCCAATGTAGCCAATATGAGGACGACATAGTTCCAATGTTGGCAGACGTTATCTAGCCAAGCTAAAAAATAATATTTGAGTGTTATTGGCGCACCTTAGGCAAATGATGGCAATATTCCCAGTATTGAGCAATATCGGATGAATATCGGCAAACCACAAACAATTTACGTTCAATGAACACAACATTGGTCCAATATCGGGTACATCTTGGAAATAATATCCAATTATTCCAATTAAAAACTACTATTGGCCCAATATTGGCAGCCAGCGTACGTACAACATAGAAAATCACAACATTTGGCCAATATAAGAACCATATTGGATAAATCAATTAAGGTTACCGATCCAAATCTAATATTGGTGCAATGTTAACAACCAATGTATCGAACATATTGAAATTTGCCAATGTAGCCAATGTGAGGACGACATTGCTCCAATGTTGGCAGACGTTATATAGCCAAGCTAAAAAATAATATTTGAGTGTTATTGGCACACCTTGGGCAAATGATGGCAATATTCCCAGTATTGAGCAATATCGGATGAATATCGGCAAAGCACAAACAATTTACGTTCAATGAACACAACATTGGTCCAATATCGGGTACATCTTGGAAATAATATCCAATTATTCCAATTAAAAACTACTATTTGCCCAATATTGGCAGCCAGCGTATATAAAAAATAGAAAAACACAACATTTGGCCAATATAGGGACCATACTGGATAAATCAATTAAGGTTACGGATCCAGATCTAATATTGGTGCAATGGTAACAACCAATATATCAAATATGTTGGAATTTGAAAATTTAGCCAATGTGAGGACGACATTGTTCCAATGTTGGCAGATATATAACCGAGCTACAAAATAATATGTGAAAGTGGTATTGGTACACCTTGGGCAAATGTTTGCAATATTCCCGATATTGGGCCAACGTCAGAGCCAATATTGGCGAACTACAAATAATTTACGTTCAGTGAACACAACATTGGTCCAATATTGGGTACATGTTGGAAATAATACCCAATTATTCCAATTAAAAACTAGTATTGGCCCAATATTGGCAGCTGACGTAAATAAAATGTAAAAAACACAACATTTGGCCAATATAGGGTACCCTATTTTATAGATCAATTAAGTTTACCGATCTAAATCTAATATTGGTGCAATGTTAACAACCAATATAACGAATATGTTGGAATTTGAAAATTTAGCCAATGTGAGGACGACATTGTTACAATGTTGGCAGATGTATAACCAAGTTACAAAATAATATGTGAAAGTGTTATTGGTGCACCTTGGGCAAATGTTGGCAATATTCCCGATATTGGGCCAATATCGGAACCAATATAAGGGAACTACAAATAATTTACGTGCAGTGAACACAACATTGGTCCAATATTGGGTACATGTTGGAAATAATACCCAATTTTTCCAATTAAAAACTAGTATTGGCCCAATATTGGCAGCCTACGTAAATAAAATGTAAAAAACACAACATTTGGCCAATATAGGGGCCATATTGGATACATCAATTAAGTTTACCGATCTAAATCTAATATTGGTGGAATGTTAACAACCAATAAATCGAATATGTTGGTATTTGAAAATTTAGCCAATGTGAGGACGACATTGTTCCAATGTTGGCAGATATATAACTAAGCTACAAAATAATATTTGAAAGAGTTATTGGTGCACCTTGAGCAAATGTTGGCAAATGTTGGCAATATTCCCGATATTCGGCCAACATCAGACTAATATTGACGAACAACAAATAATTTACATGCAGTGAACACAACATTGGTCCAATATCAGGTACATGTTGGAAATAATACCCAATTATTCCAATTAAAAACTAGTATTGGCCCAATATTGGCAGTCAACGTAAATAAAACGTAAAAAATACAACATTTGGCATATATAGAGGCCATATTGGATACATCAATAAAGTTTACCGATGTAATCTAATACTGGTGCAACGTTAACAACCTATCGAATATGTTGGAATTTGCCAATTTAGCCAATGTGAGGACGACATTGTTCCAATGTTGGCAGACGTTATGTAGCCAAGCTAAATAAATAATATTTGATAGTGTTATTGGTGCACCTTGGGCAAACGTTGGCAATATTCCCAGTGTTGGGCAACATTGGTCCAATATTCACTACATGTGGGAAATAATACCCAATTATTCCAATTAAAGTAAGTATTGGCCCAATATTGGATAAATCAGTTAAGTTTACCGATCTAAATCTAATATTGGTGCAATGTTAACAACCAATATAACGAATATGTTGGAATTTGAAAATTTAGCCAATGTGAGGACGACATTGTTCCAATGTTGGCAGATGTATAACCATACTACAAAATAATATGTGAAAGTGTTATTGGTGCACCTTGGGCAAATGTTGGCAATATTCCCGATATTGGGCCAATATCGGAACCAATATTGGCGAACTACAAATAATTTACGTGCAGTGAACACAACATTGGTCCAATATTGAGTACATGTTGGAAATAATACAAAATTATTCCAATTAAAAACTAGTATTGGCCCAATATTGGCAGCCGAAGTAAATAAAATGTAAAATACACAACATTTGGCCAATATAGGGGCCATATTGGATACATCAATTAAGTTTACCGATCTAAATCTAATATTGGTGGAACGTTAACAACCAATATATCGAATATGTTGGAATTTGAAAATTTAGCCAATGTGAGGACGACATTGTTCCAATGTTGGCAGATATATAACCAAGCTACAAAATAATATTTGAAAGAGTTATTGGTGCACCTTGGGCAAATGTTGGCAAATGTTGGCAATATTCCCGATATTCGGCCAACATCGGACTAACATAAAGTTTACTGATGTTATCTAATACTGGTGCAATGTTAACAACCTATCGCATATGTTGGAATTTGCCAATTTAGCCAATGTGAGGACGACATTGTTCCAATGTTGGCAGACGTTATGTAGCCAAGCTAAATAAATAATATTTGATAGTGTTATTGGTGCACCTTGGGCAAATGTTGGCAATATTCCCAGTGTTGGGCAACATTGGTCCAATATTCAGTACATGTTGGAAATAATACCCAATTATTCCAATTAAAGTTAGTATTGGCCCAATATTGGCAGCCGACGAAAATAAAACGTAAAAAAAACATAACATTTGTCCTATAAAGGTACCATATTGGATACATCAATGAAGATTAGCAATTTAAAGCTAATATTGGTGCAATGTTAACAACCAATGTATGGAATATATTAAACTTCGACAAAGGAACCAATATGAGGACAACATTGTTCCAATGTTGGAAGACATTATCTATCGAAGCTAAAAAATAACATTTGAGAGTGTTATTGGTGCCCCTTAGGCAAATGTTGGCAATATTCCCAGTATCGAGCAATATCAGATGCATCAATTCAGTTTACCGATACAACAAAATACAAACTCTATCCACACTGTACAAGCTTCTAGGCCTATCTGAATATTTTTGCACTACCCTTGGTTCTCTTATTTAATTGTAAGGAAAAAAGTTTTAGGCTACTAGAATTGTAATCATCGTAGTCTCCTTAAGCCTCCATTCTAGACTACTAACAGCTTTCCCTGCTTAGCGCGCTGCACGCATCTTCCTTAGGTATTAGATTGGATCAAAGGCGGCCAACCAGGCTTCACGAGCTTTTTGGCTCGCAGCAATACCTTTAACAGATTGACCGAAAAGTGCAATGAACAATGAATGTTGTGAAGAATAAACCCTGAGATTAAAGAGAACATGTGTCATATGATTGAAACTCCATTTGACACCGAGCCCACAGTCAGGGAGCCATACCACCCGAGTGCGTCTTGACATCTTGTTGCCCAACGTGAGGCTCGAATACACACCCCCGAGATTAAGAGTCTCATACTCATCTGGGTGCCGCAACCAATTTTCACCATCAGGTTGCAACCGAGACTGAAAATTGACAGGAAACATCAGTTGCGGGAACATCAGAAGGCCGACCTTAAATGGGAAGATCTCACCAATGCAGCTGAATCATGTTAATCACTTCTATCAAATTCATGACGGATTGGTCTACTATTTGGACAGAGCAGCAAAGAACAGAGTACACAAGTTTTATCAGCTAAGACTATACATTTTGAGTCAGCTGAGACACACCTTTCTTGCTGAACAATATGACTTGCCATCAGAAAGACATCTTCGAGTTACCAAGACGTTAGAAAGTCTGAGGAACAGTAGCCTACTGGCCCGGAATTTTCAGAGGCATGAAGAAGTATGTGAGGTGTTGCCACCACCGTCAAACCTTGAAACCCTCGCAGTAGCAGAAGAAAGGATTGATGGTTCTAGTCATTCCCAGTGGCACATCCAGGAATTTTGTTTGGAGGGGGCAAATAAATATGAAAATGGGTCCGAAAGCTAAAGCATTTTTAAATTTTAGTGATTTTTCGTACTTTTTCATGCTTAATTTGATAAATCTTCTTAATGGCAGTAAATTCCTTACTTATTACTTCACGTGGGGGGGGGGGGGGTGATGAATGAGAGAAAACACTGGGATCGAGAATGAATTTGGGTTGTTGAGAGCATTTTAATGTAAACCAACATCACTGAGTAGGAAAAAATCTCAAAACTCTATCTACCAAGTACAAGCATCTAGACCTATCTGAATATTTTTGCACTACAACCTTGGTTTTCTAGCTTAATTGTAAGTAAAAAAGTTTTAGGCTACTAGACTAGGCCTACGCAATACAAATCTCACAGTTCAATGTCACCCATATTTTGTGGTTTATGTTTTTTAAAGTTACTTTCTGGATAAATGCAACTTTCAATATTTTGCCACTTTTTTAAATGCAGGTTCTATGCATGAATCATGTTAATCACTTCTATCAATTCATGACGGATTGGTCTAATATTTGGACAGAGCAGCAAAGAACAGGGCACGCAAGTTTTATCAGCTAAGACTATACATTTTGAGTCGGCTGAGACACACCTTTCTTGCCGAACAATATGACTTGCCATCAGAAAGACATCTACGAGTTACCAGACGTTAGAAAGTCTGAGGAACAATAGCCTACTGGCCAGGAATTTTCAGGGGCACGAAGAAGTATGTGAGGTGTTGCCACCACTCTCAAAACCCTCGCAGCAGCAGAAGAAAGGTTTGATGGTTCTAGTCATTCCCGGTGGTACATCCAGGAATTTTATTTGGAGGGGGCAAACAAATATGAAAATGGGTCCGAAAGCTAAAGCATTTTTAACCCTTTTGAGGCTTAGCGACGATATATCGTCATTGCAATTCCGCTGAGAAAAAGCCAAAACGACACGATATCATTCGCCCACTTCACCGCACTGTTAAAAAAAATTCCAATTGCGTACATCGGAAGTGTAATACCGATTGACTTGGGTATTTTGGAACGTGTATTTTCTGTTAATTCCAATTAATATCATTTAATATTATCTTTTTATTACCTTAATCGATGTTATTGTATGCATCGTGGCCAAAATCTACGTGAAAATTGTGTTTTTTTGCTGAAAATAGCCCTTGGTTCAAACGATCGTATCTCCGGAACGACGCAACGTACAGCCGCCATCTTGGTCGCGTTCAAGAGAGGGAATTCCCAATTTTCTAACCCGCGAAAAATGATGTTATCAACCCCCACGTCACTGCTTGTATTCCTCGAATCAAATGTGCCGTTTTAACGGACTTTGTTCAAACGCTTCGGCATTGTGAGCGTTGACTGGTTTGCTCGCGGCACGTTACTCTTCGGCCATTCACAAGTGACATCACGCGAAGCGAGTGAAGGTCACATCCATTGGCGCTAGCAGGAGTGCGTCGCATTGCTTGCAGCCGGTCGCGAATTTTGAAGGAATAAAGCAACTCTAAACTATTTTTACGGTAATAAAATATAAAATAATGATTTCGGAAGTAATAACAGGCGTTGTGACGGAAGAATATCGAGTGGCTGTTTTTAATTCTGAGTACTGTGGGTTGAAACTTTCGTTAGCGCTGTTTACGTAGTCGAACTTCAGGATTTTTTAACATAATGAACACGTAGGACGATGGTCCCAATTATATTTCTGGCCAATAATTTACAGTATAATTATTCTATCTGCGAATTTTTATACTCCTAGACCGCATAGTTTTTTTTTTACAATTTATTTTCGTGAGGCATGCGACTTGTTCATGGCAGCCATGTTGCGCCCATAGGCTTTTTCAGCAAGAAAATGAAAAATGGCGTTAGGCTCGAAAGGGTTAAGTTTTAGTGATTTTTCGTGCTTTTTCATGGTTAATTTGAGAAATCTTCTTAATGGCTGCAAATTCCTTACTTATTATTTCAAGTGGGGGGGATGGATGAGAGAAAACACTAGGCTCGAGAATGAATTTGGGTTGTTGAGAGCATTTTAATGTAAACCAACATCACTCTGGTGAGAAAGAGGGGCCTGCTGATGTCAGTAGAAAAACTTATCTAAAAACTCTTATCTACACAGTACAAGCTTCTAGGCCTATCTGAATATTTTTGCACTACAACCTTAGTTCTCTAGCTTAATAGTAGAGAAAAAAGTTTTAGGCTACTAGACTAGGCCTACGCAATACAAATCGTACAGTTGAATGTCACCCATATTTTGTGGTTTATTTTTTTTTAAAGTTAAACGCAACTTTCAATATTTTGCCACTTTTTTTTAAATGCAGGAACTATGCATTGTACAAGTTGGCTACTGTAATACATAGGGTAAGTTTTGAAAAAGCTACAAACTCTATCCACACAGTACAAGCTTCTAAGGCCCATCTGAATATTTTTGCACTACAGTTTTGGTTCTCTTGTTTAATTGCAAGGGAAAATGTGTTAGGCTACTAGAATTATTGTAATGATAGTCCCCTTAAGCCTCCGTACTAGTGTAGTAACGTCTTTCTCCACTAATTAGCGCGCTGCGTGCATCTTTCTCAAATAATAGATTGGAGCAATGGCAGCTGACCAAGCCTCACAAGCTGCATCGCTAGCAGCAGTCCCTTCAAGAGATTGACCAAAAAGTGCAACATACAATGTAAGTTTGATGAATGTTGTGAATAAACCCCGAGATGAGAGAGAACATATATCACGTGATTGAAACCCCATTTGGCACCGAACCCACAGACATGGGAGCCCCACGGCCAAATGGCTCTTGAAATCTTGGTGCCCAACATGGAGCTCGAAACTTCAACCCCAAGATTAAGAGTCTCGTGCTCGTATGGTACCCCAAGATTAAGAGTCTTGTGCTCGTATGGTTGCCGCAACCAGTCTTTACCATCAGGTTGCAACCGAGACTGAAGCTTGACAGCAAAGAACAGTTGCGAGAACATCAGAAGGCCGACCTTCAAGGGGAAGATCTCACCGACGCAGCTGTATCACGCCAACCACTTCTCTCAAATACACAACGGATTGGTTTACTATTTGGACAGAGCAGCAAAGATTAGAGGAGGAAAGTTTGATCACCTAAGACTATATGTTGCGATTCAGCTGACACACCTTTCTTGGGTGCTGCAACCAGTTTTCACCATCAGGTTGCAACCGAGACTAAAAATTGACAGCAAAGAACAGTTGCGAGAACATCAGAAGGTCGACCTTGAAGGGGAATATCTCACAGACGCATCTGAATCATGTTAATCCCTTTACGAACAACGTCCAGAAGTTAGCAAGGTGTTGGAATGTCTCAGGACAGTATCCTACTGGCCAGTAATTTTCAGGTCTTGTCACCACTGTTGGTGTGAGGGCTTGTCACCACTGTCAAATCTCAAAACCCGCGCTGCAGCAGTAGAAAGGTTTGATGGTTCTATTTATTCCTACAGCTCCAATGTCTCATGTAAGGATTGATTTTGTTGGACCTCTCTCAGCGACAACTCAAGGGAACCGCTACATCCTTAGCATTGTGGATTGCTTCGCTAAGTGGGTATGATTCATCTCAACACATTGCACGACGGCCAGAACAGCAGAAACTCATCTCCTGAAAGTACTAGGGAGAACATGAGACCACCGAAAACACTGGTCTCAAACAATGGACTCACCTTCATTTCGAAGATGATTGAAGCACTTGCCAGAGAAGACAGACATGCAACTGCATAGGATCTGTGCCTATCATGCACAATTGAATGCGATGGAACGCGGGAACAGAACTCACTGCATGTCTTTGTGGACATGAAACATAATGCCTGGGGACCTCTACTTCCAAATATAGAAGTCGCCTTATGAACGAATGCCCACGCAAGCACGGGGAACACTTCTTACTTTCTCGTCTTTCGTCATGACGCCTGGAGCGATGCGAAAAGTGGTCTGCTTACCACAACAGCCACTGAACTAAACACTGGATGACTACAAGAAGCGTCATCAGCGACACTTGAATGACGTCAGAGACATCGTGCAAGCACATCTAACAGAGGCAGCGAGAACAAGCAAGGTTACCTACGACAGGAGACGAAGAGATTCTCACTTTGTTCTCAACAAACTCGTGAAGATAAAGGCATTGTCAAGTGCAGCGAAAGGCATAACGAAGAAGCTGTCACCACTATTTCTGGCACCGTACAGAATTGTCCTGCAGAAGGGACCAGTGAATTATAAAGTTCACAACATAACCGATCTGACTCGACATCAGAAAAGTAAATGTGGTAGACATTAAGTTGCACTATGACCCAATCAATCTAGAGCATGAAGCTGACGGATGTGATGGTCAAGATAAAGACATTCTCAACGACCTCTCGAGGACTCTTTCAACGATCGTCAGAGGAGAATGGACGCAACCAGCTCTGGACACCGTAGCAGTTGTTGGACTACACATCACATGAAGCAGGAGATGAAAGGCAACGCAACAGGAAGTATACCAGTGGCAGAAGACGCCAGAGTTGCCACACACTCCGTAATACCCACTAGTTTCACTCGTGAATATGGCATGCTCGAAACCAAGACTACCTCAGGTACCGGGAGCAGTGAAGGAACCATGCAGACCGTTTGCAGGGAAATCGGTGGAACTTCATCCTGACTTCATGAGACCACACGAGCTAGTGAACAGGAAGACTCAAGCCTTTTACGGGCACGCAACGTATCTCCTCCGGAGATCTGTGATCAGATGGACGTTTTTGACATGACACCATTGGACAATGACTGGACACCGGTCATGGCTCTGCAACACAAGCTGGTAAAGAGTACTTGTGAATACGACAGTGCTTCTGACAATAAACTTTCTGTTGTTGAGGAGACAAGTGATCACGACAGTGTATCTGGCGATAGACTTTCAATCGTTCAGGAGAATGGTGAGCAAATCAGTGCTTCTGCAATAACCTTTCCGTTGCTCAGGAGGCCGATGTAATTGATAAACTCTCTGTCGTAGCTGAGGTGACAGATACGCAAACCAGCTCTGATTCAGCAAGTGAATTTCGAGCCCCTTTGGCTTTCCACCACAAGAATATTGTAGTCACATTAAAATAACATTTGAAAGGTCCTAGGTCGTATCCATACCTCTGTTTTATTAGTTATAGAACTTGAAAATCAGTTCATTGGTTCGATCTCCAGGTGAAGGCAAAGAGCCTCAACGACGACAACATACAGCGACAACAACAACAGCAAGAAATAACCATACCGCGGACGCTGAACGGTTCGATTCTTGTCATTAAATTTTTTCTCAAGGAAATAGTTACCGTACAACATGACATCATATACCGAATTTCGTTGGTCTATGTCAATTCTGGGTGAAACTAGGATTTAAAAGTTTGACGTTTAACATGGAAGTCCATGCTGAGGCTTACATAGGACTGCTATCGTGGTACTTGATGCAGTGCACTGCTTCATCACAGCAGTTCCCAATATGGTACATTCCTACCGCTTGGCTTTCCACGTGAGGCACAATTTAGGAACATCACTTCAGAAACGGTTTCGATACACTACTCCAACCTAAGTAAATATAGCAAACGATGCGAATTCCGGACCAGTCTTTTCATTTCCTTTTTAACAATCGAACACAGTTGTGCCTGTGGGTGGCCCGATGTGAATGGAATCCCTCGGGTTGTAGCTGTAGGTTTGGTGTATGATTGGAAGGGTGTATGGTTCGATTGTTAAATAGGAAATGAAAAGACTGGTCCGGAATTCATCAAATGAAAAATTAGCTGAGCCCCACCTGCTGAAAGCGAAAGAGAAATTCCTCAAACTCGGTTACCCAGGCAAGATCATCGATGAGGCGATAAAAGGAGCTATATACCCGCAAGAAAAACGTGGAGAACATCAGAATGCAAAGCACTTCACACAGAGACAAGAAACATCCAGAATCGCTCTTACGTATGTGCCAGGAGTCACAGACTCCCTTAATGCCATACTTAGAAGACAGAATTTCTCCAGCTACTCAAAAACCAGCGCAAACCTAAATTCTAGGCTGAAACCTCCACCATACAGCAATCGCATTAGGGAAGAGGTGGCCTCACAACAGCAGAAAGTGGATCCTCATATTGAGGCCAAGAAGAAAAACACCAGTGCTAAGGTCAAGCACTCCTACAACACACGCAGTAAAGATAAAAAAGAAGATGACCGCGAAATGCCTTAAAAGGAGTAGAAAAGCAAAGCTGGAGCTCAACCTAGCAGAAAACATATGGCTTCAGACTGCCCCACAACACCTTGGGGCATCTACAAAGTACCATGTAAACAATGCAACATGGTCTACATTGGTGAGACAAGGAGAGGCATTAATTTACGCTTACTTGATCACATCACGGCGTCAAGAACTCGAGACCACACAAATTGGGTGGGTAACCATTGTGACATCACAGCACACGAAATTGACTGGAGTGGCACACAAACATTGATCAAATCCAACTCAAAATTTGACCAGCATTTAAGTACTCTTGAATCACTGGCAATCAAGCACCATGAAAACAAGGGAGTTAAACCTATGAATTTACAACCAACTTCACACCCTTTCATCCACCATCTCGTACACCCAAAACTACAAGAAAAACTTGCCCTCCAATGGCACAAATCCCTCTAGGTAACAACAAATAAAGATCAGTGGTCACACGCGCGATTTTCAAAAACAAACAACGACCGATCCGATGCAGTAGAGGGTCCAGAATGCAGGAAGCCAGATAAAGATAGTCGGCATTTGAACACATAACAACGGGTGTTTAATTGACTATCGAAAATTTGCAGCAACGTAAATTAGTTGTGAGCCATTATTGAAGTTCGAGTATTTTCATAAATCATGAGTTATACACTTCAATGTAAACGATCCTTTAGATGTGTGAACATCTTGGCCAATAAATGACCTGCACGACACACCATCTTTCTAATTGCTGTTTCGAAAACGTACCACTAAGTGTAATTTTTTGCATTCAGTTCCTGCACTGCCGTCTCTCCCTGGAGGTTTTTTCGCGGTCAAGATCTGGCCATCTGCGTAACCTAACTGCATATGCGTCATACACTGCCCTCCTGTAAAAGCTTTTGGGTGAAGCAGCTGTCATCTCTTCTCTCAAGCTCTCGTCGCATTGTTTTCCCTCCCACTTCAGCCCTGCCTTCGCATCGAAAGATGAAAGAACCCGAAAGACCGAAGGCGCTTCGTCTTTCGAAGATCAATTCAACAGACCAAAAGACCCGACGGACCTCGTCTCCTCCGGCCAGCCCTCCTCCTTTGGATCCCGATGTTGTTTGATTTTTGCCTCCTCAGAACACGTCGTCTTCAGTTCCGCCAACTACATCCACCCGTACTGCGGCATCTCCCGTCCCGTGCGGTCAACATCCATCCACCTCATGTCTTTACCCCGAAGCACAAGATGGATAAGAAGCTTTCAAGCAACCAGTCAGTTCTGCCGATGCGCCACTCGACCTCTCGTCCCACTCCTCACAGCAATGGTCTTATCCTTCGGCCATCACTACCGGGACACAGCAGCTTTCGGCGAAAGAAAACGTCTTGATGGATCGTACCATAAGGGACTTCAGTTATAAAGTCAAGCCTTCGATCCCTGCACCACCTTCATCGTCCCACAGTAATAGTTCTTCATCTGACAACGAGTCTGCCCGGAAAAGGAAGCAAGCTACTCTTACTCCCTCATCCAATAAACATCGGGCTAATTTTCCTCTTCTTAACGCTGACCCCATCTTTCGTCGACCTTCGGCCACGCCTGCATGACCATGCATTCGACCTCCATCCTCGACGATGACCTCAACTCTGCTTCTGTCCTGGAAGAGTCTCATAACTCGAACATCAATGACAATTAACCTCAGGTCAACTTTGAACTGAAACCTCAGAATCAATTTGAGGACACTATCCAAGCTGACAACAACCCAACAGTCACGCCTCTTTATGATCTTCTCAGACCAGTGGAAGACACCGTCTCAGACAGATTCCTTTACCAACCGGGTCCATCTGGCTCTGAACCAAGCAAGTACAGAGGACTTGTCACCAGCTTTAGCTTTCGTCTTTGTGAAAGAAACCAAAATTGGTCAATCCACCACACTCCTGATGACTCTCCTTCGCAACGGGTGAACTCTTCTCAGCCAGGGCGAACCCCTGGAACTTAACAAGGATCCTCCCCCACTGAGACCTGGTCATGAAACCTGGTTCTTTCGCTCCTTCGGTGATGTGGTGCTGCGAACCCTCAACATTTCAAAACATACTGTCAATTCGAATTTCTCATTTCCAAAGCAGCGATGGATTTCGGGACAGCTTAACACATCCTCAAAAAGGCCGAAGTATCCTCTGCCATCCTCAAGGAAAGTGAAAAGATTCTCAGACTCGGTGTCCGAGTCGCATCTCGAGTGGATGCCCTCAGCACTGCCATTAATGCCCTATGCAAAAGACTTGCTGTCGAATCAAGCTGCCAGTAAGCAAAGTGTCTTAATTTTCTCATCACGGCACTTTTCAAGAATACCTTTTTTGCCACGTTTCATGCTTTCAACTGTCTCACCACGGCTCTCTTCAATTCAAGCTTACTACTTCATGACATTGCTCTCAGCACAGTTCCCAACTTGAACTATTCCACGAAACACATCCTCAGGAACCAGTCTCTTCACAAATATGACACCCTTTTCAGAGGAGTCATGCCATCTTGGGCACCTCATCTGGACATCTCCCGCAAGCCCAAGTCCTCTGCACCCAGGCCACAATCTAACCCACCTTCAACAAACCCATCACATCCAAGACTCACCAAAGTCGCAACGAACTCAAAACCAAACCTAACTCTCACCATTCAACTTCCAACTACAGTTCTGGCTGAGCTCGCTCTTCTAAGCAACAACCGACCCTTTCGTGGAAACCAATCTCACTAAGGGAAAGGAAACAACAAGCTCAGCACCACCGCTGCTTGCTGCAGCAGGTATTCCTCTCCGTGGAACAGAAGCAAGTTCCGGAAAAGCCAATGATGACTTTTCCTCACTTCCGATCGACCCCGACACTTCCTTCCGGCTTGGAAGAATTTGACCTCGGACTCAACCATCCTGTCAGTCATCTCCCAGGGTTTTCAACCAACATTTTTTACGAAAACCTGCTCTAATCTTGCCACCACCTTGGGAGTTCGCACCAAAACCATTCCCGGCTTTCTCAAGAAATCAACGAACTACTCCTCAAAGGCGCTATCCGCTAAAGCCCAAATTCATTCCAACAAGGCTTCTACAGCTCAATCTTCCTCAGACCAAAAAAATCTTGTGGCGAAAGGCTAATCTTCAATCTTAAACCGCTTAACTGCTTCATGGAAAATCATTTCTTCACTCAAACCCGATGAATGGACCATCTCATCGACCTCGTGGATTCCTACCTCCATGTTCCCCTCCAAGCTTGCCAAGACTTGCTCTTTCCAAGACTTCACTTCCTTGGAGTACTCAACCAATTTTTGGCATCCGTAATGCCTGCAACAGACAGAATCAAGGACCTTCAGCAGCATATCGGCCCTTCCTTCAGACGAAAGTCTACTCCCTCTCAGACCTCAACACTCTCATAGGGAAAATGGATTCCTTGGCAAATCTCGTCCCCTACGGCAGTTGGGTGACTCGTCCTTTTCTCTACTTTCGGACCGACATTTGGAGGTCAACTCAACCAACCAAGAAAGCCACCAAACCGACCAAATCGTACTAGCCTTGGGAAAATCCCCAATTGTGGACAAACCTTCACAATTTCTAGAAAGGTGTTCCTCTCCCTGAACCTGCCCTAGACCTTTACCTCCTCACGGACGCATACTAGGAGGGGTGTGGAACCCACATCAATCAATATAAAATTTCTGGAACTTTGGCCTCTCACCACGAAAGACCACATCAATGTGCTGGAACTAAAAGCCATTCACAATGCACTCTTCATTTTCAGCACCTTGCATCAGGCAAAACAGTCCAAGTCCAAGCATACAACACCACTGCCATTGCTTACAGCTGTAAGGAAGTTGGAACCAGCTCTCGTCTGCAGATCACGTCGTAAATCTGCACACTCTGTCAAACTCTCAACACAACCATTCTGCCACTTCACATCCTCGGCAACAGAAATGTAATAGCAGATGCCCTTCTCACACCAAACTGCTTTTAGGAGAATGGACTCTAAAGCAATTTATTTGCGAATATCTCTTCATCACATGGGGTACACCAACGATCGATTTATTCGCCACGAGGCACAATGCCAGACTTCCCATCTCATCAGCTTGATCCCGGACGATCAAGCTTGGGCTGCGGGCGCCCTAACTTACCCATGGAAGAACCTGACACCTACCTCTTCTCACCATTCAAACTGCTTCCGACGGTCATTGAGAAAATTAAACAGACCCTGGGTCTTTTTCTTCTAGTAGCACCGAACTGTCCATCATCCCAATGGTTCCCCTTTCTACTAAATCTTCTTATAGACCAACCAAGAAGACTTACAAAACTCCCAGATCTACTATCTCAATGAAAGGGAACCAAGCTCCACCTGAATCTCAACATTTTACACCTGTGCGCCTGGCTACTGTCATCAGACTCATCAAAGAGGCAGGCATTCTTGAAGAACAAGCTACCAGGCCGTATTGTTTTTTACACCCTTTCTAGTCTCTCCAATGTATACGGTGTCGCAGTAACCACACTGTAACGCTTTCGTCAAAAATCCTTGATCGTCCCATGAGACAAGAATTTATGCCATCACTGCAGCAAAAGTATATGTCGTGGATATGTCGTGGATGTATGTCGTGGATATGTCGCTCTTCCCCTCAAGATGCGCTGAACTTTCTCGCTTGCGCCAACTCAGTAAGTAATTCCTGCACCTTTTCGGCTCTTGCTGTTCTCTCGTCACCTCCTTCGCTCCACTCTTAGCTCTACCATAATAATAATAATAATAATAAAAATAATTCCGGTTGCGTTTGCAACGAACTTGTTATTAATATTATTATTATTATTATTATAAACTTTATTGTAGCACGTGAAAGTACATACGATCGACAAAATTCAAGAATAAAAATTGATTCGGCCCAGCCCCTAAACCATGCCCTTTGTGGCACAGTCAATTTTTATTCTTGAATTTTGTCGATCGTATGTAATTTCACATGTTACTATGAAGTTTATTATTATTATTACCACTCCCTTCTTTCATAAGACGGTTGAGTAGGTCTGGGGGTATTCCATCCTGTGAACCTGCCTTTTGCCTTGTACAACTGGCTTTTTGCCACTTCCTCTGTCATAGAGTTCCTTGCGAGCTGCACAAACTCGTTCCGAGCTACCGCCTATAGCTGGTCCCTGGGGTGTCCCGAAGAAAACGGTATTCTCTTTCCCGACACCGTAAGCTTTTTATATGGACTGTATTTGATGCGAGCAGCACATCCAAATATGGGATACATCTTTCTTTCTCGACTTCCGCAGTAAAACCCAACTCTGCCTTCTATTAGTTCACCATCTTCATCACCTCCTGTATCTCTTCACGCTTAAGGAACGCCAAGATGTCGTCGACGAATCTCTTCCATGGCTTAATATCGGGCTTAGTCCTCATCACAAATCTATCCAGGTGTTGCATTATCATTTCTGTAATGAGGAGTGAGCATGAGCTGGAGTATCCCATAGGGGCTATACTCAGCTGTCGGGAAGTTTTGCCTCCAAACTCCACATAAATTGAGGCCAGGAGAACGTTCAACATCGCTTTGGCTCTTTCCCAAACAGCCCTCGGAATGTTGATCAAGCTTGCCGGCTCTCGGAACATCTCTAAAATCAGACGATGTGATAAACTTGGGAATAGCTCTGTCACATCGAAAGAAACAAGGTTCATCATCAGTCATCCGAACCTTCTTCAAACTGTCATATCATATCACCAGTGTGTTTAAGTCTGCATGGGCTATCCACATATTTTTCCAAGCTTTTTGCAATTTCCAATCCAAACGTTGCGCATGGCCGTCCTTCACAGAGGTAATAAGCTTATAAGGCTTTCCTTCCTTATGCAATTTGCTTGGTTCAAATTCATCAAGAGATCTCCACCTCAGAAGATTGGAAGCGCTGGCAATTTGGACACATTTGGCAGACAAAAAGCAGCTCATGAACATCCAAGCCCCAGCTACGCCTAATATTCAATACTTGTTGCACACTGACGTGAAGGAAAGCTTCTTGAGCGAGTGGAATGCACTTTCTTACAAATATCAAGGGCTACTCATGCGGAAAAATCAAATCCGGGCAAGAAGAACAGTTATTATGCAAAGCTGAAGTAGGCTGATCAAATTAAGCCTGAAGAAGGTTGCAGGAAGAAACTTTCCATTCCCTTCAAAGTGACCGAAAATTTGCTAATACTGAAAGGTATTTTGTGTTTGAGAATGAGCGAAGATAATGGAAATCAAGCTTGCAAATTTGCTGGACTCTCTTAAAGTACGTTTTGATATTTTTAAAATACATCCTGCTTTACCCAAATTACTAATCTTCTTCACCAACCTCGTCTATCACTCTGACTTAAATTCCATCTTCAAAGCTGCTGGCAAAGCTCACCTTCTTGAAGATTTTCGGATTTCCACTCTACTCAAATCCTACGAAGTAGAATGTCCCCTCAATCCACCGCATCTTCCCGGATTGAGACCTTTCATTTGTCCTGGATGATCTCATGAAAGAACCATATGAACCATCCTAACAGACCACATCAACCATCTTGCACGAAAGATAGTTTTCCTAATTTCCCTGTCAGCAAGCTTACGATGCAGCGAGATGCAATTACTCTCTAGTGACCCTGTTTATTGCTTCTTTGACAACTGCGATTTATCCACCTGAAGCCACGTCCAGACTCTCGCGCCAAGATGCAAAGATAGTCCGAACCTTCAAAGCCAATCATCATTCCAGCACTTGCAAATATTAGCAATGAACCCGAAAGAACACTTTGTCCACATCGAGCTTTACGCTATTACATTAAAAGGACTGCAGACAACGAGTGTTGAAGAGGCCGCATTCAACTTTTTCTTTCATTTACAAAAAGGGTCGATGACACCTCGGCAGCAATAATCGCAAAGTGGATCAAAATCATTATCCGCAGAGCCTACAACGACCAAAATGTCAACTGTGCAAACAGCAACATCAAAGTCACAGCACACGAACTTGAGTCACTCTCCGCATCTTGGGCCTTTCATAGCCAGGTCTCCATCGCTGAAATCCTCCAAGATGTCTCATGGAGAAGCCAAACCCTCTTCAAAACAAGCCACTACTTTAGAGACATGTCGAGACAAGAAAATAGGCTACACCATTTGGGATCAAGTGTTGCAGCCAGATGTGTCGTCAAACCCCCTTAAGCACTCCACAACACATACTAAGAACTTCCAAGACGACTGAAACAAAACCACATCTCTTACAAACCTCCCCATCTACTCTTTGTTTTTATCAGTAAAGTAAGTTTGTTAACCGTTTTAGGTCCATGCCATTTTTTCAATTCTCGAGTGAGAAAGCCTATGGCAGCAACATGGCTGCCAACAACAAGTCGCATGCCTCACGAAAATTAACTGTAATAAAAAAAACTACGCTGTCTATAGGTATAAAAATTTGCAGATGTAATAATTATATTGTAAATTATTGACCAGAAATATTGGGACCGTCGTTCTACGTTTTCATTATTTAAAAAACTCCTGAAGTTCAACTACGTAAACAGCGCTAACGAAAGTTTCAACTTACAGTACTCGGAATGATAACATCCGCGCGATATTCTTCCGTCACAACGCCTGTTATTACGTCCGAAATCATTATTTTATGTTTTATTACCATAAAAATAGTTTAAAGATGCTTTATTTCTTCGAGATTCACGATCGATTACAGCTCACTACCAAATCGTCGCCGGACGCCATAATTACCGGCTGCCTTCATTGCGATGCGCTCCTGCTAGCGCCAATGGATACGACCTTGACTAGCTTCGCGTGACGTCAGTCGTGAATGGCCGAAGAGTCACATGCCGCGAACGAGCCAATCAGCACTCGCAATGCTGAAGTGTTTGTACAACGGCTGTTGAAGCAGTATATTTCATTGGAGGAATACAGGCAGTGACGTTGGAGTTAATGACGTCATTTTTTGCGGCCCAGAAAATTAGGAATCCTCTCTCTCGAATGCGACTAAGATGGCGGCTGTACATTGCGCCGTTCCGGTGATATGATCGTTTGAACCGAGGGCTACTTTCAGCAAAAAACATAATTTTACGTCCATTTTGGCGACGAATAATAATAATAAATAGACAATATTGAATTAAATTAACCGAAATAAATGGAAAATATGCGTTCCAAAATACCTAATTCTATTGGAGTTATGCCTCCGATGTACGCAATAGGATTTTTTTTTAACGGGGCTTAGAACTGGGCTGAACAGGGCGAACGATATATCGTCGTTTCGGCTTTTTTGCAGTGGAATTGCAACGACGAAATATCGTCGCTTAGGCCTAAAAGGGTTAACTTTTTTGGGCTGCGAGCTGGTTACCCCCAGCTCGCAACCCGGGGTAACCCGCCATGTGGTGCCCACCACCATTAGTGACGAGGTCATCAGTAAATGCAAAAATTTATAGGTATTGGATGCAAAGGCAAAGATGGCTAAAATTATACAGATAAAAACGTCACCAGCCAGTGACTGGAAGAAATACCCCATTAAGTTTTTATCTAATGCTGGTAAGTAAGCTATCCATTCTACTGCAGACCAACATGTTACCACACTGTTGAAACTTCACAGCGTAAATTGATAATTGATTAATCTATGGTTCAATGCCGGAAGTAATAAATTCCAACCATAATCATCTCTGCTAAGACCAACACATGCCAAACCTTCCATATTGCTAAAGTCGTATCTCTAATAACAGCAAGATTGGTCCAGTTGGTGAAGGAAAACTAAACCCTTTGAATAATAATTTGTGTTTACTAGGCCACTTGGAATTGGAGCACCTTACCAAAATGAGTTAGCCTAGGCCTAAAAATTGTTTGCCAATAACTTAAGAACATTAACGTTCCTACAGTAAAATTCCATGACAAAAGTCAACTCCAAAAACACTTCTTTCGTGCTAAACACACGCTTACTGTCTAGCATATTTTTGACAACGTGCTGCTGGTTTCTTCAGGCTTCAAAACTTTGTTTTGGATCTGATCACATCTCTGCTCTCCTCTTGTTCTTTTCTTGCTTTCAAATCTGGTGGACATTGTCTTTCGTATTTGTATTGTTACATGGTTTAATCCCTGCCAGTCCCCATAGTTATCCAACTGCTGGCCAGAGGAGGAGTACAGAAATGTTATCAGATCATCGGATCCAAAATAAATCTTTGAAGCCTGAAGAAAATAGCAGTGAGTTGTAGAAAATATGCTAGATAGTGTGTCTTGGACTGAAAGTGTTTTTGGAGTTGACCTTATTGTAATGGAATTTCACTGTATGAAGTTTAACAATATTCGTTGAATTATTGGCTAGCTCGTTTTGGCAAGGAGGTCCCAGACCAGATCAAAAACAAACTTTTGAAGCTTGAAGAAAATGGCGAGTTGTCGTAAATTTGTTAGTACGAGTGTCTTTGCAGTGAAAGTGTGTGTTTTTGTATTTGACTTTTATTGATTGCCAATAACTGATTTTTAGTAGAATCTTGTTGGCCTTGCAGTTATTAACTATACTCCACCTAGGTGCACTACTAAGCGCACAGTGGTGCAGCCATGCTTCTTTATTGATGACTCTTGCACGGCTAAGCTAATACAAGCTAGCCCTGTAACATGCTCATGACCACGCAGAGTGCCGTATTCAGATAATGATTCCCAAAACCATGTACCGTAAATCGCGTTTTAAATGCCCAGAGGCTTGTAAAATTAAGTTGTAAAATTGGGGGGTGGGTGTTAAAAACCAGTATTATCTATTTTTCTAAAATAAATTCTGTCCAGGGATGGGGTTTTTTATCACGGAAAAAGCCGGCGATAATGCAGTCGGCCATGTGCGTGATCTGGATTCAATTCAGCATTAACACAATGTTTTTGTTCTCATTTATTCAGAAATTTAGGTTATTGTATGGTCTCTCTCCCAAAATTCAACATAATTCACAGTTAAAACTAATTTCTAATCATACAAACTTACGGTAACATGAGCAGATAAAGATTGTAAAAAAGATAGGCCTACGCGATCGATCATGGACGTGCGTGATCTGGATTCAGTCTAGCAAAAATGCAATGACTTTATTCTCATTTATTCACAAATTTAGTTTATTAGGTCATGTTTCTTACAATATCTAACATGATTCAAAGTTAAAATAATTTCTAACCATCACCAACCTTCAAAACAAACACGCGATTCACGACCGGTAAGCATCAAGCAGAGTAACATCATAATGGACGCGATGGACTGAACGAGTTGGATGCTGCACAAAAGGCCACATGAGCGTGGTTACTCGCTTCCACTACTGGAGTCTCCACGTGTCCACTTCTACCGGAACTTCCGGCATGGATTATTGCTCCAGAAACGCAGAAAAGGCTGGGAAAAATGCGTCAACACACGTGCTTCCAGTCATGAATCACTTTTGTTTTGAAGGTTGGTGATGGTTAGAAATTAGTTTTAACTTTGAATTATGTTAAACATTGAAGGTGGACGATCTAATAAAGTAAATTTTCGAATAAATGAGAATAAAGGCACTGTTTTTGCTAGACTGAATCCAGATCTCACACGTCAATGACCGATTGCTAGGCCTAATATTGCTGAATATTTTCATGATTACAAACGCTCCCATGAGTCATGTTGGATTAAAAGTTGATTTTGTTAAATTAGCTTTTAGTTAATTTTGCTACAGAAAAACGAAGATTTACGGGAATGAAATGATTTCGTTAAAACGTAAGAAGATTTTAGTTAATTTTTCCACATAATCTATAATTTTTAAAGGGTGGGCATCAACAACAGAATAACACGATTTTTGAATTTCAACTTTCAAGCATTTTAGGGACCTGTGTGGGTTAGCGTTAACTGGGTGATTAATATCCGATTTACGGTGGTTGCAAGATTTAAAAACTGTTAGTGCCTGATGAACTAGAAAATCGATTTGTTTACTTTGGTGAAAAGTCATGACAGCAATACTCAGAATTTAAGTTTCTCTTTCGCAGAACCATCCTGACTGTGTTACAAGATTGGGATATGTCCCTTTGCCTACGGCACATATTTATTACCCCACTAGCTCATAAACACAGTCATTTCGCAAAAATTGTGTCACTTCTGCCACTACCCCACTTCCCCTACCCTGCTCGCATCCTTCCACTCTTTCTTGCCGCTAGTGCGAGTAGTCATAGAATCTTGACCTAATATTGTTAAATTACTATAAGGAAGTCGTTTCGCAGGATTGTGTTCACAGCTGAACTGAAGTGCACCATTTTCCCAGGCAAGCAGCGTGGCTACGAGGCTACGCGGTTTTTGTAGTGAGTATTTTTTATCAAGCTTGGTTAGAGAGTATTAAAATGGCGACCAGGATGGCGATGGAAAATTTTGTGGGAACAAAACACGTGGAGGCCTGTTAGGCTGGCCAAGTACGTACGCACGTGGAGGTAATTTTACTTCTTGAGAGCGTTGGCAGTGGTTCAGTACAGATTAGCAGGTTCGAACTGCTTTATTTTCGTAAAAAACATTTGAAAAATAGCGAAGTAATAGTGCACAGAGACGTGCGGTTAGAAACGAACGGTTGGGAGTTCATATGTGAAAACCATTGTTGGATTGCGAGTGGCGGACAGTGAATAGAGTTGTTGGTGGTGATAAAAAGAAAAATGGGTTTGTAGATTGTTTAGCACGTCAGTCAGTTTTGTATTTTTTTTAGCGATGCGCAACGCTGGGGCGTGCAGAGGCTCATGGCGTGCTGGGAGTTTGAGAGGCCATCGAGCAGACTGGGCGGCCAATGGGACATCACCGGCTGTGTTGAATATTGTCGATGGAGCGGGTCTAGAGTTGGGAAGTACTCTAACTGCCATTACTTGACGATGCGAAGGAGATTGCCCCAAAATTGAGCAAGATGTTAGCACAAGGAGTGATTGAGCGGGTGAAAAATGGGAGCGTGGGTTTTGTATCCCCGATTTTTTTCAGTGGCAAAGCAAAACGGATCGATCAGGATAATTTTCAACCTTAAAAGGCTTGAATAATTTTGTAGTGGTACGGAAGTGCTACTTAGTTACACTACTACCTAGGTAGTGGAGTATTTACAGCCAGGGTGGAGGATGGCTACCATCGACATGTCTCAAGCGTATTATGCAGTGGCAATAAAGAATGTTGTGCGACGGTTGTTAATGTATTTCTGGCAGGGTTGTCATACCGCTTTGTGTGCTGCCGTTTGGTTTGGCTTCGGACCCAGGTACTTTTATGAAACTTATGACAGCCGGAGAGCGATTTTTCCACCGGGACGGCGTGTTGATTTTCATTTACCTGGATGATTTTGTGGTGATAGGTCTGTCTGCGCCGGTGTGCTGCGTGATGTGCGGAGGGCATTGGAAACTTTGCGGAGGTTAGGTTTTTTCGTAAATTATGGAAAGAGTGTTCTGGTTATGTCGCAGGCTTTGCAGTTTTTTGGTATGACATTGGATCTCAAAATAGTCTGTTTTGTGCAACCTCCAGAGAAACAGGCTTGTATGTTACGTTTGGTTGCAGCACTGCAGCAGAACCCGGTCACTGTAGTTAAGGAGCTTTAAAGGTTGTTCGGTATAGTGGAAAGCTTGTTGTGTGCCACAGAGAACGGCAAGTTGCACACATATTGGTGGCAACAGGACCTAGTGAGCTAGTATCGCGCAGGGGTGCATGGAGGAAGCCTCTCGCAAGGATCTTGCGAGGATTTAGTCTGGTGGGCAAAGACTTGTGAGTCGCCCGGTGGTAGCCAAGTCCTAGGTCTTGTGGAGGCCGCAGTAGTAGTGACAACGGCGCTTCGGACATGGGCTGGGGAGCGGCCACAAGGGATTCGCAAGTGCATGAAAGGCGGCAGCCCATGTAGGCTGCCTTGTACATAATTTTGGCTATGCTAAAGGCGCTGGACGTATTTGAGGTCCTGGTCAGGGGACGGGTCGTACAAATCCTTTCAGATAATGTGGTGACCGTGTTGTACCTGAATCATCAAGGGGGGGGGAGGAAGTCCAGATGCTAAATCCCATCGTCCGTAGCCTAGAGGAGCATAGAAGTCAGCTGAATTTTGTGGTAAAGGCGGCCTTTGTACCAGGAAACTTGAATGTGACAGCGGATGGTCTGTCTCAACATTTTTGGGAAAGGTTTGACTTCTGGTTGTGTACTGCGTCGTTCCAGAGGATTTGTAAGTGGTTTGGGAGGCCAGACATGGATTTGTTTGCATCAGAAGCGACGGTCCAATTGCAGCGATTTGGGTCATGGGGATGATGCCCAGGGGTAGAGTTTGTGGAAGAAGACAGTAGAATCCTACGAAACTATGTTACAAAAGAGGTCCCGCCCCCCCCCCCCTCCATGCACAGAATCGAGCGTTCATAGCAAGAAAAGAGTGAATGGACCCGAGCAGGGTAGGGGGAAGTTGGGTAGAGACGAAAGTGACGAAATTTTGTGGATGCGTTCAGTGTAAACTGGGGTCCGTTCTTTCCGTCCCTAATTCCCCCATGTCCTTTGATAGGACGTTGCGTGGACAAGCTGATAGTGGCTCAAGTGCAGTGGGAAGTACTAGTGACACCGGACTGGCGGTGTTCAGCTTGGTTTGTCTGACTATTGGCCTGGGCCAAAGAGGGACCGTATTTCTTGAGGAGCGCAGGGACCCTACTCTGGGATCCGTATATGTACGCCGAAGTGGCGGATGAGTGGGGTCCCTGGGTGGTCTGGGGTGTAGGTACAGGATGATTACCGATGGAACCAAGGGGTCACCACAGCCGTCTTCGAAGCAATTCCGAGGAGTAAGTGCACTGCTTCTTAATCTATCCCAATCTTGTAATACAGTGAGTAGGATTCTGCGAACGAGAAATGAAGATTCGCCCAGAAAACTTGTTCTCATCAGGAGAATCTAAGTTCTCCGAGTAGAATCCTATGAAACTGTGTTGCTAAATAGGTCCCGCCCGCCTCCATGCACGGAAGCGAGCGTTCATAGCAAGAAAAGAGTGAATGGCCATGAGCAGGGTAGGGGGAAGTGGGGTAGAGGCGGAAGTGACAAAATTGTTGCCTAAATGCCTGCGTTAATGAGCTGGTGGGGTAATGTTGTAACACAAGTGTCGTCGGATTCTACTCGGAGAACTTACCCATGTGGACATCTTACATAAGATCTTACCAAGATCTTGTCAAGATCTTCCCAAGATCCTGCACAGGATCTTGCAATGTTCTTATTGAGGATCTTGTAAGATCTTGTACCAAGATCTTACAAGATCCTATTCGGATCCTGTAAGACCTTGTAAGATCTTGTACCAAGATCCTACAAGATCTTGCACATATTCTTACAAGAATCGATAAGATACTGTAAGATCTTGGATAGGATCCTGTAAGCTTGTGCAGGAATTGGTAGGACCTTGTAAGAATTTTCTTAAGATCTTGCAGGATATTGTAGGATCTTGTCCAGATTTTGTAAGATCTTGTCCAGATCTTGTAGGACCTTGTAGGATTCTGTAGGATTTTATTCAGATCTTGTAGGACCTTGTAGGATCTTGTAGGATTTTGTTCAGATCTTGTAGGATCTTACTCAAGGTCTTGTAGGATCTTACTGAAGATCTTGTAGGATCTTACTCAAGATCTTGTAGAATCTTACTCAAGACCTTGTAGGATCTCACTCAAGATCTTGTAAGATCTTACTCAAGATCTTGTAAGATCTTACTCAAGATCTTGTAGGATCTTACTCAAGATCCTATAGGATCTTACTCAAGATCTTGTAAGATCTTATCCAATATCTTGTAATATCTTACTCAAGATCCTGTAGGATCTTGCTGAATAATAATAATATAACTTTATTGCTGTAGCAAAGTGAGGGAGGGAAAGACCGATAATGGAAACTAATTCCCACACCAAAATAAATTGGCAAAATAACACGAACAACAAGCACAATTGTCAATATTAACAATTGCAAACAGTCAGTACCAACATACAAACCGACAAGCAGCTAAAAAATTATTAACAAATTAAAACTTGTCGGACTCCATACTTCTGCCAGACTCGAGCCAGACTCGGGCCGACCAGGTTTTTACAGTCCCGTTTTCCTGTGGCTAGAGAAGACGGGATTTCAGACTAATTTTCAACCTTCAACCGCTAAATCAGTATATTCGCAACGACCATTTTCAGATGGAGACACTGGACTCCATTCACCATTTACTCTCAGAGCCTGACTGGAAGATTTCCATCGTTCTTGCAGATGGCTATCTAAACATTCCACTTCATGCGCCTGTCCGTTACCTCTTCTGATATATTTACGATGGCACGGTCTTAGAATTTCTCTGCCTCCGCTTCGGCTCAATGCTGCACATCGTATCCAAATGACCATCCTAAAACCAGTTGTAGCAACCAGTGGTGCACCCAGAGGGGGGCAGAAGAGAGCAGTTGCCCCGCCCAAAACCCGAGATTAACAGTTAAACTGAGCACTTCGGATTTATTTTCTACTGACACAGAAGGCCCCTCGTTTTCACGTGAAGAAGGATAATGTTGGTTTACATTACAACACTTTCAGCAACCCAAATTCGTTCTCCGAGCCAGTCTCTCCTCGAACCACCCTTCGCCCCCCCCCCCACCCATAGGGGTGTACAAGGAGAAGAGGGGGAAAGGTTAATTTCATTTTAACTCGGGAAATGGCTAACACAGGCCTTTCGCTTGTGGCATTTCGGTAATCAGGAATCATGAAAAAAGGTTGGCCGTTGCAAAATAGGCCTTACAGGAAACCTCCCGTTTTCCCATATGGCTTACGCCCGTCACCCAAAGTATGAAAAATTATTTGCATTGAAGAGGAACAAATAAGTACGGAGTTTGCTGCCATTAGGAAAATTTCTAAAATTAAGCTGCTTAAATGCATGAAAAATCACTGACATTGTTAAAATTTCGGACCCAGTTTCATTTTATCCCCCCTCCAAACAAAATTGCTGGTTGCGCCACTGGTAGCAACCCTTCACCAACATTAGATCAGGGCAGGTTCCTACCTCGACGACTAGATCTTTACCCATGAGCACAAGGTAGCGCTACTTCACAACCGAGATTTTACGATCAACCTCCTCCAACGCCTGGGCTTCGGCATCAACTTTCCCGAATCTCAGCTGATCCCATCCCAAGGGTTCGTTTTTCTAGGAATCTTCTTCAAACTTATCGAGACAACAGTAATGCCTTCACTGGACAGGATGTCCGTTCTCGTCATAAAGCTCTGAGAATTCCTTCGCCTCCTAATGTATACAATTCCTGACCTCATTTTGCTCATACGGTCACTTGATTCTGGCCAACCTGGTCCCATATGGCAGGTGGATGACCCGACCCCTTCATCATTTCTAAATTGAGGAATGGCCAGACCACCATCTTCTATTTAACATCGTGCCCCGAAAAATTCATCAAGCATTCCCTTTCGACACCCTGCTCTGGTGGATTGATGTCGCCACTCCAGCACAGGCAGTACCCCTATAATAACAGACTCCGGACCTGCACCTCTTAACAGATGATTCCCTCTGTCCAAGGTTGGGGAGCTCACATCCATTACGTTGTTTTCGGCACATGGCAATCGCACGATCAGGATCACATCAATGTAGTCGAGCTCCGTGCCGTACTTCATGGCCTTCACAACTTTTGCCATCTCCAGCCAGGAAAGGTGGTTCAAATCCACGCTGATAATACGACGACAATGGCTATCTCCAGAAAGGAAGGGGAACATTCTGATCCTGCACACTCCACAAAGTCAGTTGGATATCTTTCGCCTCTGCGTATCTCTAAAGATGACTGTGCTTCCCCTACACATTCCGGGCAGTCGAAATGTCATCACAGATTCCTTATCTTGCCTGTCCCTACTGACATGGGAATGGGCTCCGCAAGACGTACACTTGCGAATCTCTGTTCAATACTTGGGACTGTCCGATGGTGGACCTCTTCGCTACGAGGCACAATACCGAAATTTGCAATTTCGTCACCCCAATCCCGGACGACCAAACGTGGGCTGAGGACGCCCTCACTCTACCTTGGGAACTTCTCTTCGGGTACCTCTTCCCACCTTTCAAGCTTCTTCCTCTGGTCCTTCGCAAGATTGTCCGGTCCCCCGGATTATTCATCGTGGTAGCACCAAATTGGCCAGCAGCCATGTGGTTCCCTCACTTAATAGATCTCCATCCACCTACCACACTGCCTTCCGGAAATTCCGGACTTGCTCTACCACCCTCGGGGTACTAGGTTCCACCAGCCACCAAAGTCACTGAAACTACATTGGTGGCTACTATCATCCGACTCCTCGAGGCAACAGGCATTTCTGCAGAGCAGGCTTCTCGAATCGCCTCGCAGGCTATTCGCTCTTCAACCAACCAAATTTACAACAGTCACTGGCGTCGATGGTTTCGTTAGTGACTCCCGCGGAAGGTTAATCCCTCTCTTCCAGACTTTCTGACCTTCCTTAATGACCTCTTCAAAGAAGGCCTTAGGGCTCAACAATCTTTGTCGACCTGTCGGCCCTAAACTCTGTGTTTAAAGCTGCAGGAAGCTTCGTATTTCTGACCTCGTCAAATCCTTTGACATTGAGCGACCAGTGACACAGGGTCTGTTTCCTAACTGGGACCTTTCCATCGTCTTAACATCCCTTCTGGCAGCACCATACGAACCTCTTTCCTCATGCTACCTTTGCCTCTTACCCATAAGTCCGTCTTCCTGGATGCTATTGTGGCCTGCCTTCATTGTAATGAAATTCAAGCATTGTCTACCATGGCAGGTGATTGTTTTATTTCTTGCGGACTTCAGGGGAGCCTCTTCGTAAGGGTCGTTCTCAGCTGTTCACACCTTTCACACATGGAACAGGTGAGACGACTGCACAAATGATCTCTACATGGATCAAGACAGTCAAGCCCTTGACATCGATTGCAGCTACCACATATCTGCGTCACCACCCACAAACTCGGGGCCATTTCAACGTTCTGAGCCTTTCGCAGTATGTCCCCATCACTGATATTTTAGACTCCTGGAGGAGCCCTACTGTTCTTACGTCCCATTATTTTCTGATATGTCATCTCTGGCCGAAGGACTTTACCGCCTCGGACCCTTCGTGGCCGCCAGGTAAATTCTCTGAACTCCTTAAGCAATACGGTCGCCTCATCTTTAAACTTAACTTCAAGAAAATTGAGCGACTGATTACAAAGTCTTCAGTTTGGGGGAAGCCAGCTCACAACCCTAGGGTGCCCGTGAATGTGGCATCCGCCACCATTTGACGAGGTCTGTTGAATGCTAAAAATCCAGGTAATGGATATTTGATTTTGGTTTCTATTGCCTTACCGAAAACCTACATTACCTTCTCCCATCCTACCTCCCAGCTCTGCGTCGCCACCTGGGTCACTATAGGGGAATAAAAGATGAAACCACAAACACTTATGGTGCTTTTATAGACGGAGGGATGCCCATTGGGTCGTGAGCCTGGCAGGCTCCCAGAACTCTAATCTGTAGATCAAACAGCAAAGTGGAAGGAGAATGTTAAAAATCCAGGTAATGTACATTTTTTGGTAATGTAATAGAACCTAAATCAGCCAGGTGGCCCTGTTACTTTGATGTTTTCTGCAGCAAAAATAACGAAAAGATTCACAAATTTAACGAAATCAACATTTTAATACAAAACTATTCACGCACAGGGGCTTGACACAAAATACAAGCGGCCAAAAAAAACTGCGCAAGCGCTCCTGCAACAATATATTATTGTTACACTGTTGGTAGTTGCGCTTGCAGAGTTATTTTTTCTGGCCTTTTGTATTTTGTACCAAGCCCCTGTGGATTCATGGGAGCGTTTGTAATCACGAAAAAGTCCGCAATATTAGGCCTATGCGATCAATCATTGACATGCATAATCAGAAATCGGTCTAGCGAAAACTCTTGCCTTCATTCTCAAATTTAGTTAATTAGTTCGTCCTCCTTCCAATATCATAACATAATTCAAAGTTAAAACTAATTTCTAACCTTCACCAACCTTTAGTACAGACAACGTGATTCACTTCCAGAAAATTGCATCAACACTTGCGCTTCTGAATGAAGGTAACATCCCGGTGGACGCGTACATCTGGATGTATGGAACCTTTGTAGTGGACACGAGGAACCAATAGCACATGAGCCATTCATCCACTGTAAGTGCCTTGAAACATCCAGTCCACTGCATCGATCCCAGTCGTGAATCAAAATGTTTTGGAGGTTGGTGATGGTTAGTAATTAGTTTTAACTTTGAATTAGGCCCTATGTTCGATATAGGAATGAGGATGATCTAAAGAACTAAATTTCAGAATAAATGAGAAAGGCATTGTGTTAACGCTAGCTATACTGAACCCAGATCATGTGCGTGAATGATCAGCTTTTCCGTGATGGATTTAAGCCTAAACGCCCACCCCAAAAATTACCTTCAGGCCAGTAATCTTGCAGTTGCAGTTGCAATTAATTTTAGAAGTCCATGAGCGTTTAGTAGAAAATTTACGTTTTAAGCCATTTTTTAGTGGCTATAATTCAGCTTCATGTGTTTAAAACGTTGTTTGCTTTGCTTCAGTTGTGCATCTTTATGATTTTTTTTTAGTATCATCGTTTGTCCAAGGCAGGGGGGAAGAAACCAATCGTACAACCAGCCTGTAGTGCATTTGGTTCTTGGGGGAAGGTTGTTGAGTACAGCATGGAAGGAAGAAAAGGAAAAAAGGCATTCAGTGGCCTGAAATTGTGCCAAGTTGTGCTAGTAAGTTTTGATTTAGTGAACGTGCTAATCCCTTCCACTCCATACATAAGGTTTAGAGAGGGGTATTTTAAACAGTCCCATACGTACATTCGTTCGGTTACGATGTCCCTAAATATTGGTTGTGCTTGACTTTTAGTTTGTTTTAGGTAGGCATACATCCTTGTGTGGAAGGGGTTAATGGCATAAACCTTTTTAACTGTAATTGTAAGGACTTGCCAACTAAGTTACTTGTAATTTATTTCTCAGGGGCTATCAGAATTCGCCATGAAAAGGTTGAAGATGAAGCACAAGCAGAAAACTGGGTTTTTTCCCTTGGTGAAAGAAAAAGCAGAGAACACCACCACCATAGCACCAGAAAGTGTAGAGCTTACCACCACATATCTTAGATGTGAAGCAGAGGCCTACCACTACCACCACGGCACCTCAAGAAGCTGCTAGTCACAAAGAATAAATCGTTTCCTTCATCTTTAGCTGCTGTAGTACCTAACTTTATTTTGAATAAATTTTTTCGAGTGTTTATTTGCATCGAGGTCTCTAACACTGCCAAGCTGTAATTTCATTAACTTCACAAAATGTACTGTAATGCATCCTTTACCCCCAAAAAGTAGATGCACTGATGTTGGTATTGCACCACATGAGTGGATATCGGAAATGTAAAATTCTGTTTTTATTCGCTACGTTGGTCGTCGGAGCACCGACGGACCGACGGACCGGTCGGCTATGTTAAAACAACGGAAACTCGGCAGTTTTATATAATTTTGTGAGAGTGCCTATGGTCAGTTCTGGTTGCTAAATTTTAGGCCTACACAAGATTATTTGTTAAAACATAATTATTTTGATTTCAGATTTTAAATTAGTTTCACTACTTTGGTGGTATCCTTGTCTTCTTCGGACTGATGAGCCCTATAATCTTATACAATGTTTGTTGAATCGTGCTTGTTACAGAATGATTTTACAAATTTAATGTAAAATTGTGTACACGGTGCGGAAAGGCAATATTGCAAGGCAGTGTAACCTATAGCATTCTATCATTATGCTATGCTGTGCTGCAATGTTGGGCCAATACTCCAATCAAATTCTGTAGCTTGCTAATATTAAAGATTGCACAACAATAATGGCCAAATTTTTTATTCCTATGTTGGGCCTATACTACAACTCAATATAGAATGCAAATATGAAAGGTTACTCAGCAATATTTAGCAATATTGGCAACAATACTAGTTCAATTTTGGATTCCTATGTTGGGCCAATATTGACTACCAATATTAAAGGTTACACAACACTATTGGTTCTATAATGCAACACATTATAGACTGCCAGTCTGTATTGGATTGCATTCTAGGACCTATATTGTTGCAAATATTGCCTAATATCGGCATGTAACCTTTAATCTTGGTAGTCAGTGTTGGGTTGCACTATTGGCCCAGCATAGGAATCCAATACTGGACAGTATTGTTGCCAATATTGCACAATATTGGCGTGCAGCCGTTATTGGTAGTCTATATTGGGTTGCAATAGAGGACCAATTTTGTTGCGATTATTGCCCAATATTGGTGTGTAACCAGTTTTTTTGGCTGTCTATATGGATCGCAATATAGGACCAATATTGGTATGCAACCTTTATTATTGATAGTCTATATTGTATTGCAGTGTAGGACCAATATTGGCCTGTAATCCTTAATATTGGTAGTCAATATTGGGTTGCAGTGTTGGCCCAACATAAGAATCCAAAATTTGGGCAATATTGGCAACAGTACCAGTCTAATTTTGGATCCCTATGTTGGGCCTATACTGGAACCCAATATTGATTACCAATATTAAAGGTTACACGCCAATATTGGGCAATATTTGCAACAATATTGGTCCAATATTGGTTTCCTATGTTGGGCCTATACTCCAGCCCAATATTGAGCAATATTGACAATCCTAATGGTCCAATTTTGTATTCCTATATTGGGTCTATACTGCAACCCAATATTGACTACCACTATTGGCAACAATAATGGCCCAAGTTTGGTTCCCTATGTTGGGCGTATATTGCAACCCATATTGGCTACCAATATTAAAGATTATCCCCCAATATTTTGCAATATCGGCAACAATAATGGCCCAATTTTGTATTCGTATATTGGGCCTATACTGCAACCCAATATTGGCAGCCAATATAAAAGGTTGCATGCCAATATTGGCAACAAATAATGGCCCAATAAAACTTACTATGTTGGGTCTATATTGCAACCCAAAATTGGCCCGAGCGAACATAAAAGGTTGCATGCCAATATTGGCCAATATTGGCAACAAATAATGGCTCAATAAAACTTACTGTGTTGGGTCTATATTGCAACCCAATATTAACTGCCAATATTGGCAACAATAATGGCCCAATTTTGTATTCCTATGTTGGGCCTATACTGCAACCCAATATAGGCAGCCAATATAAAAGGTTGCATGCCAATATTGGCCAAAACTGGCAACAAATAATGGCCCAATAAAACTTACTGTGTTGGGTCTATATTGCAACCCAATATTACTGCTAATATTGGCAACAATATTGGCCCAATTTTGTATTCCTATGTTGGGCCTATACTGCAACCCAATATTGGCAAATATTGGCAACAAATAATGGCCCAATAAAACTTAGTATGTTCGGTCTATATTGCAACCCAATATTAACTGCCAATATTAGCAACAATATTGGCCCAATTTTGTATTCATATATTGGGCCTACACTGCAACCCAATATTGGCAGCCAATATAAAAAGGTTGCATGCCAATATTGGCCAATATTGGAAAAAAATATTGGCCGAATAAAACTTACTATGTCCAGCCTATATTGGCCCAATATATATAGCTACCTGGGTAGTAACTAAGTGTAGTGCGTTCCCAGTCACCACGACACTATGGCCTATTGAGATTGGCTGCAGTATTCTATTGTTGGATACGTACATACAAAGGAAATAAAAAATACTGATCGTAAAATCCATTATTTGTGCGCGTAAAAAAAATTGAAACTCTTATTTTGAAAAATACTAAAAACTGTAAACATTTGTTGCTTTTTTATGAAAATATGAACGAAAAGTGTAAAAAAGTCTAATTTTTAAAACATTTAAAAGTAAATTTTGCCTAAACTTCAATTCTGTACGCGACTCTAAAAAGGTCCCTAATTAAAATCCCCAAAAGATCCCCAATAAAAGACCCTAAAATAGTTCCTAATTAAACTCCACAAAAGGTCCCTAATTAAAGACCATGAAAAGGTCCCTAATAAAAGACCCTAAAAAGGTCCCTAAAAGGTCCCTAATTAAAGTCCCTAAAAAGGTCCCTAAATAAAGTTTGCAAAAAGGTCCCTAATTAAAGACCATAAAAAGATCCCTAAAAGGTCCCTAAATAAAGTTTGCAAAGTGGTCCCTAATTAAAGACCCTAAAAAGTTCCCTAAATAAAGTTTGCAAAGAGGTCCCTTAATTAAAGAACCTAAAAGGATTCCTAATAATCCCCCCCAAAAAAGTCCTTAATTTAATAAGATCTAGACTTGGGATTTGTTTATCATCTCTGTAATGTCTGGTTCAGTGGCAACCTGGACCACTGCACTGTGTCTAGGGTTGGAACTTAGCCTTAGCCCTTAGCCCTTAGCCTTAGCCTTAGCCTTAGCCCAAAAAAAGTAAAGTGGTGAGCTGTGTAAAATTAATATTAATTTACTTTATATTTAATTTCTACTTAATTACTTAATTTTTACTTATTTTTACTTAATTTTTACTTATTTATACCTAATTTTGTACTTAATTTATTTTACATTTTATACTAAAAATAAATAAAAATGATAAAGAGTTACTTACAAATACAGGCAGTGTCTTCAGTCAGTGCATTCTCTCAGTGTTCCAAAATTCGTTTGAGTTCCTCTGCTAAGTTCCTGCTCTTTTATACCAAATTTTTAGTATAGAAATGTGTGGCTTGAAACAAACCAAACTCTTTAAAATGAGTTAGCCAATCAGAAGCTACATCCTGGATGGAAAATCTAAAAGGTTTTCAAACTTTTCTGAACTCTGAAGTTTCTGAGAAATCACTTGGCCAAGTCCTGGTTGAATAACCTGAGTTGAACTGACTTGAACTAAAATTCTGAGAAAGTTGGTCTAAAAATAGATTTTATTTTCTGGTTGATTGGCACATCCGGGTTGACTTTTATGCAAATTTAAAATCTTTTCTTTCGGGCGCTCATTCGCATAGAAAACGTTCATGCAAATGAGATAACTTCCACAAAATATTTTTCGCTTCAAAACTTGCTCAAGGCTGGCTCTGGTATATAAAGTGATGGTTTGCCACAAACAACCATTGCTGAAAATTTTTTCGAAGGGAACAGATGTCCGCAGTTACGTACCTTAAAGGTAAGTATTACTTGGTTATTTTAAGAACTGATGGCTCTAAAACAGGTAAAAGAGTGAATATTTTTTTAAAATTTAATTTTTAATTTTTAACTGGTCTTAGCATATTGTTAAAATATCTACTGTAAGACCAGTAATCCCCACTATGACAGTATTGCACCTCTCTGAAACTCTACTGTACTCTTAGCCGGGATTTACAGCCACTACAGTTCCTTATAGAGAGGAGTTCGTTATAGTGAGGATCAACTCAAGGCCATGAGCGCATGCAACTGCTAGTATCTGCTCGTGTAGGCTACGCTACGCACCGATCCGTTTTTTAACGATAATAAAAGCCTTAATTCCGTAATTTTAGCTCACGTCTTCAATTGTAACGTGACGTCACAATAGATTTTTCACGCTTTTGTCGCGTATTATTTAATTATTTAGTCACAAAAAACCCAATTTTCGGCCGTTAGATGTGTTTATACTGGAGTGTTCCAGATTGGCTGCCGGCATTATTGAGGCAGGCACTTACTGCACTTCGCTAGGGCCTCTTCTGTTGTACCGATATCTTGTCACTTCTGTTGTCTATAAAGAGACATGTTGCCGAATGCAACATGCTTATTAACTTTGTTACAAAGCTTTCCCTCAAACGTATCCATGTCAGCTACAAGCATATATGGGGCTATGCTGGGCATCCACCATAGGCTACCTTTTTCCTTGCAAAATCAGGTTACTAACCATGAAAGCGCGCGGGGCTGTAGATAGGAAGAGTAAACTGAAGATTACGAGATTTATCAGATAGCTTCTCCCCCTCCCCCCCCCATCCCACAGTTTAAAAAAATGTAAAAACTTGCTCATTTTTAAGCGAATAAGCCAACCTGCAAAAAAACGAGGGAAATATAATATTGAGGGGAAAATTGTGCGTTTTACCTATATTCAAAAGTTACCCGGTTATGGAAATTTGGTTCGGCAAAAATTTTTCCGCCAATATGAAAAAAAAAAGCTTGTGGGTCGAGGAACCGTAAGCATTGTTAGTCAATGTAAAAAAAAAAACGACAGTGCAAGTGGCCAATGCTGTCATTGCTTTTTCACTAAACTATTAAATTACACGATCGAAAAAGATGCACTACCGTAGGGAAAACCGACGCACCTCCATAAAAAAGTCACATAGGGAATCCCCCCCCCCCCCAGCAACAACACCATTAAAAAAAACGCTAAAAAATGCTCATTTTAGTCTTCGACTGTACGCCCGCACCGTGTTGCAAAAATTTATAAGCTTTACTATACAATTCAAATTTCCGTTAGCTACTACTTCAAAATTAAAAGCTGCTGGTAGGCCTAAAAGTTGACAAAAAAGCCTAAAATCTAAAATAAGCTTAAAAGATAACACATTTGTAACCGGCAATACAGATAGTTACTGCTTTAGATTATAATAAAGATAGCTGTTGCAATGAGTGGTAGAGGTGCGTGACACAACTGTACAGAATACCGGATGCTACCAGATAGTCGCTTGTTTAGAAGTAGGGTAAAAATGACAAAATACAGGGAATCGATGCCACACCAGCAACATTTATAAAACAAATCCCGAAAAAAATAAATATACTCATTTAGAAGCAGGTTTTAAAAAATGACAAAATGCCGGGGCAGAGGCTTTCCCAATTTTCAAAATGTTGTTGTTAATTCGTCATTTTTCACCCCCTTCCTTCCCCCCATGAGATCTTCCTTTTAGTCTTTTTCACGCTGCGGTGCATTCGAGTCGCATTTTTACAACAGTGCCTGACCCGGGGAATTCGTCATTATCATGCAGTTTTGCTAATTCATCATAACGTGCATGCAAAATTGGTGCCCATTCCCGTGCAGTTGCTAATTCTTCAAAAAAGGGCTGTTCAAAAAGGGTTGTTTTTCTCTTTTTTTCCAACTACTTCCCTTATTTCCTTCAGCAACAAATCATCAACAAGAATACTCAATGTGAGCTAAAAAGGACTATCACAGTGACAATTCTGACTTCTGTATCACAATCTCTGAAGCAGGTAACAATCTCCTCTGAGTCATCAAGTTGAAACACCTTTCTAATTATGTAATTATTTTCTTCAGCACCACAAAGACGTACATTATCTCAGCATCTAACTCCAATG